>JAODAL010061490.1:0-20291 GCA_025379985.1 Phyllomedusa bahiana | reverse complement strand
GCTTTCGGGCTCCGAACTCCGGGGGTGGGGGAAATGGGAAATTCCCCCCTTTTCCTTAACCGGGCCCTTTTCCCAAAGGGAACGGTTACGGGGGGGTTTCCCCGGAAAAAAAAAAAAAAAAAAATCCCAAGCATTAAAACATGCCTCTACTCTGTGAGCTGAACTGCTGCCCGCACCCCCCCTGCCCTAGAAACCACCACCTAAAGAAAGACCTATACAATTGTCAAAAAGTCAGGCCTTCTACATCCTCCGTCAGTAAGGCTCTGTTCCACCTCCAACACTGCTGGACTTGCTGCCACAGAGTGCCTAGGTTGTTGCAGTAAAAATATAAGCAGAACGGTAATATAAGCAAATGTCCGAATTTGTGGCCGCTTCAAAATGACCAGGAGGGTTTCAAAGATCTTAAACGTCTCACTTTCTATGGTCAACACCCGAGGTCCGATACTGCTAGTCAGACATGCGGCATTTCATATGATAATGGCATTACGCTGTTGCCATAATCACGAGCATGTGGAGGGTGGAATCCAGCGTATTGCCACATCACATATCAGAGGTTGTGGGGGGCCAGTCACATACTAAGCTGACAGTCATGCCAAAGCAAGGTGCAAAAGCCGGAAGTGTGAGCTAAGCAGGGCTGTGGAGTTGGCAAGCCAAGGCCCCGACTCTGAGTCCTCAATTTCCCAAATCTCTGACTCCCTCATACATGGCGCATGTTTAAGTGATAACTTTACTGTATTAAAATGGTAACATCAGGCTGTTTATCACCTTATGATACAATAATCAAGCTATTTAGGTAGAACATACACTGACAAACAAAAGGGGAACAATGTTTTGGTCTTTTGAACACTTGTGGGTAGAGTTGTAGAAAAAGATGTATTTGTATCCAAGTCTAGACTGCACCAACATTGGGAATGTTTACTGTAGAAGAGACCTGCGTCAATTTTTTGGGCAAGATATCTTGAATCTGATTCAGAGCCCAGAAAGATTCAGGCAGTATTGAAAACGAAAGGTGGATTTCCCAAATACTAACAAAATAAAAAAAATTAACATTTTGATTTTTAGGAGCAAAATAGTAACAATGCAGTTACATCAAAGAATCTGCAGAACTAAGCAGATGCTAAATACTTGCAAGTCAAATTTATGTAGAAGATAGGTAAGATGACTGTTTATAAAATTACACTAGCCTCATGTACAAAGCTGTACTGGATGGTGAGATATGGAGCCTGAAAGTCACAAGTTCAAAACATTGTTACCCTTTTGCTTGTCAGTGTAAAATACATTTAGTGGATATAACTTTAGAACGCAAAAAAATTGTAAACATGCAAAACACTGCAGGGACATTTGTGGAGTCTGAATTTGTTCTGAGAAATAACATTGCCTCCATCGGGTCCTTCATACATGATCTCACATCGGATCTCATTATTTCCAGGCTAGAGAATGGCCTCGCTACACTAACTTGGGTTGGGGGAAAAGCAGTGACCACAGGGGCAACATCTCTATCAATGTCAGGGTATAAAGGGATTGCCTCAGCCAGTTTTGATGAAAGGTTGAACTCTTCTACTTCTTTGAAAGCAGATAAAAAGTTTTGCTTAAAATTGGTTTGCCATGGCAGCAGAATCTTTTCCCGTGAGTCAGCGCTTTGCATTTTCCATGTCATCAATTACACTCCTCATGTGATAAGGCTGAAGATATGGGAGCAATAGCACTGGTAAAACCCAATTCCTCTTGCTCTTTGCACTGCATCGAATGAACTGGACCAACATATTATATATTTTGGGAGTCGTAGTGGGTCCATTTTATAACGCCTTTGACTCCTGCAAAATAGGCACCGACTCCACAGCCCTGGAGCTGACCTCGAGCCTTCCTCAGAAGACAGTCAAGGTAGTGCTTGAGAAATTTCTGCACAACCAGGTTCATGACGTGTATCAGGACAGAGATGTGCTTAAGTCAACCAATCTTAAAGGGGTTGTCTCGCTACAATGATTGGGTTTTAATTAAAAGATCTTTAAAAAACAAGCAGCTTTGCAATATATGTTCATTACAAATGTCCTACTGATTTTGAGCTAGCCCTGTTAGTATTACTACATCAGCTTCTCAAGTTTCTATAGCAGCAGACCTGTTGATACTTATCTTACTGGCTGTAAGGTCTGTATGACTCACTACAGGTCGGAGCAGAGAGCCCCTCCCACACAGAATGCTTCTGTAGTGCAGGGAGGGGGGAGGGAGGACTCTGGCGTCTGTGTCCCTGCTGCCTGGATTAACCCTGTGTGTGCCTGCTTCCTCCTGCTCTCTACACGGATAGATGTGACAGCAGTGACCCTGTCTGTTACTATAATCATGATGTGTCTTTGGAACTGTGACTATAATAATACTATACAGATCAGGGAGGCTTGTGAACAGTTCATGCTGTGCTGTACTAGGGACACATCCTGAGTAACACTTTGCAGCTTTCCTGCCTCTGTTCTAAGAGGGTTTGTTTTTTGTTGCTGGAGATGTGGAGATATGTAAGCTAAGCAGAGGGTATAGGAACACTTGCATCCCCTCTGCTATTAGCAAGCATAGACCTCTCTAGGCAGGCACACACAGGGTTAACTCTGGCATCAAACCCCCTCGCCCCTCCCCCCCCTGCTGTATAGAAGTTAGGGGCGGATAGCTGCCTGTGTGCTGAGGGGAGGGGGGAACAGGGAGGAGAAGAGACAGACAAGCTAGCACGCCCCTCAATTCAACTCCCATTCACAGACAGAGGCTGAAAGCTATTAATGAGACAACCCCTTTAAGTGTAGCAAGGAGATTGCTCCCGTTGTCACACACCACTTTGCCTGGCACCAGGCTCTCAGCACCCAGCCACTGATGGTCTGAGTACGCAGAGCCGTCCACAGCTCTTGACCTGTGTGTTGACAGTCTCCACGACAAATTAACTTGAGAACGGCCTGGTTTCTCTTGGCATGTCGAGGTGCAAGTGAAAAATAGGTAAAAGTACCATTTTCAACAACATATGGTGGATTACATTTTGTTTCTTCTCTCCATCTGGTATAACTTATGTATTGCCTTTACTAGATGGTTTGATATAATTAAAATTCACCATGTATGTCCAGGTTTCTATATTTTACTACTTTAACAAAAACTCTTTATGTTGTAATGTCCTGACTTCTATAGTCTTTATTATGATTGGTCCGTCACAGTAGCTATACACATAGTTACATAGTTAGTACGGTTGAAAAAAGACATATGTCCATCAAGTTCAAGCAAGGGTGGGGAAAATGTGGGTGAAGAGAGGGAGATAAGGAGTTTAAGCCTAGTTTACCTACTGATATATGCTTTGGAACCCATAAGGCAAGAACCAAACTGCTCTAAGGAAGATTTCATTTCTGATCCCAGAGCCGCCATCAGACTGGATCTAGAATTTGATATGGTTACATACATACTAACAGTCCTAAATTTCAGGTAGTTATCTAAGCCTTTTTTGAAACTTGCCACTGTTCCTGTGTGCCGAGCTCCTCAGGTGGCTGTTCCACAGATTTACAGTTCTTACAGTGAAGGGCGCTTTTCTCTTTTTTTCTCCAGCCGAAGGGAATGTCCTCTTGTCTTTTGAGGGGGGCTTTACATAAAATATTTTTCCCATACTTTTTGTAGGGACCATTTATATTCTTCTATAAATTAATCATGTCCCCCCAGAGCAATCTTTTCTCAAGACTAAATAAGTTCAAGTCTACTAACCTCTCCTCATAACTAAGATGTTCCATTTCCCTTCTAAGTTTCGTTGCTCATCTTTGAACTCTCTCTAGCTCTGTTACATCTTTTCTATAAGCTGGAGCCCAGAACTGATCAGCATATTCCAAGTGAGGCTGCACCAATGCTTTAAACAGCAGTAATATTACACCCTTGTCCCGCGAGTCCATGCCTCTTTTAATACACGCTAATATCCTGTTGGCCTTAAAGGCAGCTGATTGACACTGCATGCTGTTCTGTAGTCTATGATCTACAGCACGGGTGTCAAACACAAGGCCCGCGGGCCACATCCGGCCCGTGGCCTTGTGTTTTTCGGCCCGCGATCTCCCGGACTCCGCACGGCTGTTTTACCACAGCTGCGCAGAGTCAGTCAGCAGCTGCACACTCGGTGCAGCTGCTAGAACAGGAAAAAGGCAGGAGGGATCGTTTTCCTCCCACCTCCCCTTCTATGTACAACGCTCGGTGAGCGCTGTACATATGGCGTCGCAGGGGGGGTGACGCGCCGCTTTACTCACGCCCCCTGTGACGCTGGGTCTCCTCGTTCGGCAGTCTCTGCCACCGAGATCTCCGGGAGCTGCGTGAGGGCGTAAGCGGCGTGACATCATGCCGCTTACACCGTACACAGCTCCCAGACCGGGCCGTGCTGCACGGACAACCAGGAGGTAAGTAACTTTTTTTTTAACTTTATAATCATTAGGGGGCCTATATGGGGCATCTACATGGCTACTGGGGGCCTATAGGGCATCTGCCTGGCTACTGGGGGACTATATGGGGTATCTGCCTGGCTACTGGGGGACTATATAGGGCATCTGCCTGGCTACTGGGGGACTATATGGAACATCTGACTGGCTACTGGGGGACTATATGGGGCACCTGCCTGGCTACTGGGGGACTAAATGGGAGAACAGCCTGGCGACTGGGGAACTATATAGGGCATTTGCCTGGCTACTGGGGGACTATATGTGGCATCTGCCTGGCTACTGGGGGACTATATGGGGCATCTGCCGGGCTACTGGGGGACTATATGGGGCATCTACATGGCTACTGGGGGACTATGGGGCATCTACATGGCTACTGGGGGACTATATGTGGCATCTGCCTGGCTACTGGGAGGACTATATGTGGCATCTGCGGGACTATATGGGGCATCTACATGGCTACCGGGGACTATGTGGGGCATATACGTTGCTACAGGGGACTATGTGGTGCATCTCCCTGGCTACAGGGGGGGCTATGTGGGGCATCTCCCTTTATATATGGGGCATATTACCTGGCTGCAGAGGGAATATTAGCTGGCTACAGGGGGCAAAAATACTTATCTACCTACATGGACAGATATAACTATCATCTACAGGGGGCTTCATACCCAATTATCTACCTACAAGTAGTTCTAAAATTATGTCGGCCCTTTAAGGTACGCCGTGAGGCTGATGTGGCCCCCGGTGAAAACGAGTTTGACACCCCTGATCTACAGGAATGCCCAGATTTTTCTCAACAAGCTTTTCTCCCCCCTAGGACATATGACGCCTGCAGATTAGTCCTACCCAGATGCAAAACCTTTCCTTTATCCACATTCAACCTCATTTGCCAAGTGGATGCTCAAACACTCAGTGTGTCCAGGTCTGCTTGCACTTTATGAACATCTTCCATAGATTACACTACACTACATATGGTAGCTTGGTGTCCTTTGCAAAAATAGATGTGTGAGTTCTTTCGTGTTGAAGAAGATTCGTTTTCTGAGTAAAACATTTGCCACATTCTGAACATGAAAACGGCTTCTGTCCTATGTGATTTCTTTCATGTCGAACAAGACTTGATTTCACAGTAAAACATTTGCCACATTCGGAGCAGAAGTATGGCTTCTCTGCTGTGTGAATTCTTTCATGTACAACAAGATGCGATTTTAAAATAAAACATTTGCCACATTCGGAACAGAAGTATGGCTTCTCTCCCGTGTGAAGTCTTTTATGTATAACAAGATACGATTTCGCAGTAAAACATTTGCCACATTCTGAACATGAAAATGGCTTCTCTCCTTTGTGAGTTCTTTCATGTCGAATAAGACCTGATTTCAGAGTAAAACATTTGCCACATTCTGAACATGAAAATGGATTCTCTCCTTTGTGAGTTATTTCATGTCGAATACGACTTGATTTAAGGTTAAAACTTTTGCCACTTTCTGAAAATGAAAACGGCTTCTCTCCTGTGTGATTTTTTTCATGTTGAATAAGATGTGATTTCATAGTAAAACATTTGCCACATTCTGAACATGAAAATGGCTTCTCTCCTGTGTGAATTCTTTTATGATGAACAAGATATAATTTGTTCCTAAAATGTTTTCCACATTCTGAACATGAAAACAGCTTCTCTCCAGTGTGAGCTAATTCATGTTGAGTAAGATATGATTTCCGACTAAAACATTTCCCACATTCTGAACATGAAAATGGCTTCTCTCCTGTGTGAGTTACTTTATGATGAAAAAGACCCGATTTCTGACGATAACATTTCCCACATTCTGAACATGAAAATGGCTTCTCTCCTGTGTGAGTTCTTTGATGCGTCTCAAGACTAGATTTATGATCAAAACATTTTCCACATTCTGCACAGGGAAATGGCTTCTCTCCTGTGGGACATTGACGTTCTGCACCCCTTATGTGACTTTTACTTTGCTCAACAGACTGTGGTGAATCAGAATATAGGACATGCTTAAAAGAATCAGTTGACAGATCATTGGAGGGAAGGGCTGAGGCTATGTCTGGATAAAAAGTATGCTCTCCATGTGCATCTTGTGGGATACCGCTATCATCTGCTTTAAAATCTGACAATATCATATGTCTGTCTGAGATCCTGGTACAGTCACCTGCCAAGAATAAAACAGATTTTATTACTTTTGATAAATATTACCTTTAAAGTTATATTGATATTTCAGAACATTTCTGTATAGGAGAGTCCAAACAAATTGCCAAGCAATGCCAGTGGTGGCACAACAGATAACATTTTAACAGTAGGCCTCTGAGCAAGGACCAATAAATTGTGATGCTATGCCACTTTTGTTTTGAGGTCAGCATCTTCCCAGAGTCCTGTATCCGTGTGCCTATCACTACTGGATCCAGCAAATGCCCAACGGAGAATTATAAAGGGTCTGTGAGTCACTGTTATTAAGTGGGGTCTTGACTACATCCCTGACTGCTACATGCTCTCCAGAACAGAGGAGTAGGATGGTCATATATGAAGCAGTCATGGCTTTGGTACCAGTGTATGGTTGGATTATCCCATGCACTTTATTTAATTTTGAACACAAAACTGGGCGCGGATACAAAAAAAAAAGCACTTGACACTTTGTCATCCTTTATAATCTACCTCTAACTTTCGCTAAATCTACATAAAAACTATATCAAAAACTGCATGTGTGAATATAGCCTTAATAGTAGTAGTGGCTATCATCTCCGATATGAGGTGCTGGAGGATCTAAAAAAGGTGTCTGCTAAATAACTTGTTGAAGCATCCTCCACAAGCTGTTAGTGCCTGTCCCCAGCACCGAGCTCAAGCTATAAAAATATATATATATATTTATATATATATTCCATACAGACATACATTCTAAAAGATCAGTCGTTCCCATGCCAGGCAGTCACTTGATCGCCAGGACTGGCCTATTGTATAAGCTTCTGGGTCTTAACAGATTCAAATCAACTGCATCATCAGTTACAGGGCGCTGTACATTAAAGGGGGTTACATACATAACATTCGTTAAACAAATACAATGGTGACAATAGATGACTAACAACTAGTACAGAGGGAGAGAGGACCCTGCCAGTGAGGGCTTACAATCTAAGGAAGGAGGAAAGAGAAGTTGAGGACAGACATGTTTACGGTGGGTGTAGTGACAGAGGAGTTATTGTAGGTTATTGGCTCCTGAAGTGATGGGTTTTCAGGTTGCTTTTGAAGCTGATGAGCGCAGAGTATAGTCTCTCATGTGTTTGAGTACGGAGTTCCAGAGTGTGGGTGAAGCACGAGAGAAATCTTGGGGATGGTTGTGTGAGGAGCTGACAAGAGGACAGCAGAGAAGAAGGTCCTGTGAGGAACAGAGGTTGTGTGAGGGGGGATATCTGGGAGACTAAGGCAGAGAGGTATGGAGGGGAGATATCTGGATATTAAAGGGGTTGTCTCACTACAAAGAATAGCTTTCAAATTGTAGGGAACACAAAATAAAGACATTTTCCAAATATATTGCTTTGTTCCTCTGTTTTCCCCTAAGGAAATACAAGTGAATTTATGACCTCCATGGCTCTTCAGTTCCTCAGTAACTGCACCTGTAAACAATCTCCCCCTGCATGTTTGTTCAATGAGATAACAGTGAGTGACATCACACAGGCAGTGTCCTGTGCTGCTCAGCAGTAAAAGCTTGATTTATGTAAAATAAACAGAACTGTAATTAGGGCTTTTGTTTTGGGGATCAGATAAGAAGTCCTGTTAGTAGTTTGAGAAGCTAATCTGATCTAATTAGCATCTGAAAGCACAGCACAGCATGGCCCTGTACAAGCATGGAGCTTATGCAAATGATCAGTCTGAACCAGGAAGTGGCAGAGTATTTCATTCATGCATTCCCTGAAACTCTGAAGGGAGACAACTCCTTTAAGACAGAGATGTATGGAGGGTAGAGGTTGTGGACCTTGTTTTAGGTAATTGTTAGTAACTTGAAATTAATTCTCTGGGCAACAGGTAGCCAGTGAAGGGATTGGCAGAGGGGAGAGGCAGGGGAGTATTGAGGAGAAAGATGGATAAGACAGCAGAGATGAGGATGGTTTGAAGGGGAGCAAGAGTGCTAGATGGGAGGCCACAGAGAAGGATGTTGCAGTAGTCTAGGCAGGAGATGACAAGGCCATGGACCAGTATTTTTGTAGTATCGGGGTTAAGGAATTCGAGAGATATTTTTCAGGTGGAAGTGGCAGGCAGAGGTAAGGATTATGATGGACAAAGCGAAGTCAAGGGTTATCCCAAGGCAGCGGACTTGCTGGACCAGTGAGAGTATAGAGCTGTTGACTATGATAGAGAGATCAGGTGGAAGGATAGAGTGGGATGGTGAAAAAGTTTAATTAATTCAGTTTTCTCTACGTAAGTTTTAGGAGGACGAAGGACGGAGAAGGAGGATATGGACGATAGACAGTCTGGAATCTGGGAAAGCAGAGAGTTCATGTCTGGGCCTGAGATGTAAAGTTGGCCGTCGCCAGCATACATGAGGTATTGAAAGCCTTCTGATGCTATTAGCTGACACAGACCAAGAGTGTAGATAGGAAGGATAGGACCTAGGGACTGACACCCGGGGACACCAACAGAGAGAGAGTGAGAGGCGGAGGTCGTGCGAGAGTTAGAGACATTGATGGCGACATCTAGCGCAGTCCTGTTCGCTATAGTTTTAATTCGATCTTACAAATCAACACTGTTGCCAAAATGTTGCCAATTCCTACAACAAGGTACCTGCTCCTAACCCACAAATGACAATGTAGTAGACTAACAAGACAACTATTTAGTTTAGTTTGCCCATGGTAAATCAGTAAATAAGTTAAGTCGATAGTCACTCTACCCTTCCCTTGTATATTTCCTATTGTGTGGTGTTTAGATACATGCCAATATCTGGTGCATGAGACGCGAGGCACACCAGAACCGTATGAACCTATATATAAACCTATATATAAACTGCAGAAAAGGAAAAATGTAAAAATTCCAAAACTTTAGTGATATTTTTTGTGATTAAAAACAAAACAAGACATTAAATTTATGGATCTTTTCATGGATAGTAGGAATGCAGCTGAAGAGGTTCATGAACCGTGACAGAACAATGTTATGATCCCAGGGAGGTATTGCTGATCTCATGGTAGGGCATAAGCTATGGCAGTTAGAACCTCATTGATGTGCTCTCCCCCTCGTGGTTCTCTACTGATTGTCAATGACCACCTGGTTTTTTAAGCTTTATATCTACAATGCAATGCTTAAGGTGAATACCACTGGCCTTAAAATCCAGTGGATTGGCGAATCGATTGTAACGAAGTGGACTTAGTTTAGAATTTCAGGAAAACTTCGGTTCTGCACGAAATAGAAGTTTGGGGTAATTCATGGGAACGAAGTGTGTTTTTTATTGCTAAAATGGCCGCAAGCACATGGCATGACATGGGGAAGAGAACGGGGAGGAAGAAAGGAACACCCTCAATGACATGTGCAGACATGAAGCCAATCAGAGACCGGCGAGCTTCTGTGACGTCACACCTAGAGAGGGTGAATTTCTCAAAATTTGTTTCAGTACGAATTACTTCGGGACGAATCGCGTAAAAAAACCCAGCTATTTCCAGGCTGCACAGAGCCTGCAGGGTGCTGTAGAATGTTGTGCCATGCTTAAATATGTAGAGGGAGCTTGGTTTGGTCTTCATACAATGTTGTGTTTTAGTATGACACGCAGATGACTGTCGCCGCTCTTAGAATCACTTCACTATAAAATTCTCTGGGCACTTAAGAGGGCAAAACTGACCAAAAAACTGAAGCAGGAATGTAGCCTGATAATGTCATGGCAGCAACAGCTGGAAAAAAACAAGCTGAGGGCTCAGCTGGCAACATCAGTGACAGAGTGTGGAGGTTACGGTAGCAGCCACAGCAGCAGCATGAGGTCAGAGAGTGGCACATTGACATTCTGGAGGTGGCAAAAACAGGGGTTGGCCACAGAGTGGCACAATGACAGAGAGTGGAGGTGATGGCAGCAGCAGCATGAGGTCAGAGAGTGGCACAATGACAGGGTGTGGAGGTGACGGCGGCAGCCACAGCAGCATGAGGTCAGACAGTGGCACAATGACAGGGTGTGGAGGTGACGGTGCAGCCACAGCGCAGCATGAGGTCAGAGAGTGGCAAAATGACATTCTGGAGGAGGCAAAAAAAGGAGTAGGCCACAGATTGGCACAATGACAGAGTGGAGGTGACGGCAGGAGCAACAGCATGAGGTCAGAGAGTGGCACAATGACAAAGTGTGGAGGTGACAGCGGCAGCCCAGCAGCATGAGGCCAGAGAGTGGCACAATGACAGAGTGTGTAGGTCACGGCAGCAGTATGAGGTCAGGCAGCAGCACAATAACATTCTGAAGGTGGCAAAAACAGGAGTAGGCCACAGAGTAGCACAATGACAGAGAGTGGAGGTGACGGCAGGAGCAACAGCATGAGGTCAGAGAGGGGCACAATGACAGGGTGTGGAGGTGATCGCAGCAGCAACAACAGCAGCAGCATGAGGTCAGAGAGTGGCACAATGACAGAGTGTGGAGGACACGGCACCAGCAACAGCATGAGGTCATAGAGTGGCACAATGACACAGTGTGGATGTCACGGCACCAGCAACAGCATGAGGTCATAGAGTGGCACAATGACAGAGTGTGGAGGTGGGTGGCAATACCAGTCCCTGGTAAAGAGGGTTGGTGGCAGCAGATATGTGGCATCAGGCGGGTGGCGGCATCAGAAGAGTGGCTGAGGCAGGTAGTTTGAACCCAGACTCATTTCTCACAGTTTGGGTGAGGCATCATGGCTGATGTAGTCTGACGCCTAAGGCATTGGTGTGTGGAAATCCTGGCCGATCCATGCCCGATTCATCTTGACAAAGGTCAGTCGTTCCACATTTTCTGTGGACAAGCGGGTTCTCCTTGGGGTAACGATGGGCCCCGCGGCACTGAACACCCGCTCTGATGCCAAACTACTGGCCGGGCAGGACAGCTTCTCCACTGCAAACTCGGCAAGTTGCGGCCATACATCCAGTTTGGGTGCCCAGTAGTCCAGCGGATCTTCTAACTGGGGTGGCAGAGTGCTGTCCAAGTAGGCCACCACCTGTTGGTTTAGGGACTGCTTCAGGTCCTGCTGATGCTGCTGCTGGCGACTTCCCTTATCAATAGGCGGGTGAAGGAAGCTACTCATCAGTGACTCCAGACTTAGGTTGCTGCTGATGGAGCTGGTACTTGCCCCCACCTTGCCCCAGCAGCCGCGGCAATAGTATGTGAGCTCTGAAGAACCCCCCGGTCAGACCTGTCAGAGGAGGGGTGATACCGCACATAGGCAGCGGCCAACTGATTACGGAGGATTTCCCTATAGTATTTGAGTTATTTGAGTTTGTCCTCCCTCTTGGCAGCTGGGAAAAAGGCTCCCATTTTGGATCGGTAGCGAGGGTCCAATAGGGTGGAGAGCTAGAAGTCCTCCCTCTGCCGGATGGTGACTATTCGGCTGTCACTAGTCAGGCAAATCAGCATGCTGTGGGCCATCTGCACAAGTGACTCCGAGGGGATCCCTGTCTCCATCTCCACTGTATACTGCCACGGTGCTTGGGGGTCATCTGCCTCGTCTTCCTCATCTCCATTTACCTCCTCCAGCTGCTCCTGCTCCGCCACTCCTGTCACCTGGGTAGAAAATACACTAATTTCACCAGACAATACTTATGCTCCAATGTCCTCCTCCTCCAGTTCAGTCCCAAATGGACTCATGTAGCCGCGAGATGTAGTCGCCACGTCTCCAGTCCTCTGCCCACACAGATTTTTCAGCATCTGTTCCAGGACATGAAGCAGTGGAATGACGTTATTCATTCCGTAGTCCTGGCGACTGACAAATAACGTTGCCTCCTCGAATGGCCTCAACAAACGTCAGGTGTCAGGCATGAGCTGCCACTGGCTGACATCAAAGTTACACAGGGGAGTACTCCTGTCCACCTGGATCATCAAAAAATCGTGAATGGCCTTTCTCTGTTCATACAGTCGGTCCAACATGTGCAGGCTGGAATTCCAACGGGTGGAAACATCGCATATCTGAGTGTGTTGGGGGAGGCCGTTCTGCTGCTGCAACTCGAGGATGGTGTTCCTGGCTTTGTAGGAATGGATGAAGTGCATGCACAGTTTCCTGGCCATTTTCAGAATGTTCTGAAGAGCTCTGGTAGACTTCATGAACCTTTTCACAACCAGATTGAACACGTGCGCCATGCAGGGCGCATGGACAATCCCTCCTTGGTGCAGCGCAGACACCATGTTCCACCCAGTGTCCGTCACCATGGTTCCGATATGCAGTTGGCACAGTGAAAGCCCCACATCGATTTCTTGCTGCATGACGTGGAGCAGTTCCTCCCCTGTGTGACTTCGTTCGCCGAGGCAAGCCAGGTGCAGAACTGCATGACACCGCTGTGCCCTACACATGTGGTATGATGGAGCAGTACTTGTGGAGGCTGAGATGGTGATGGTGGTGGAGGAGGAGGACATTGGCGCAGAAGCCGCAGTTTGACAATGTGGAGGAGAAAGCGGCTTCTCCTGTCCAAGTTGTTGGTGTGCCTGGGCAGGAAGCACATTCACCCAGTGGGCCATAAAGGATATGTACTGGCCCTGACCGTAGTTACAGCTCCAGACGTCTGTGCTGCCGTGCACCTTGGAACAAACCGATAAGCTCAAGGACTGGCCCACCTTCTGTTCTACATATTTATGAAGGGCTGGTACTGCCTTTTTGAAAATTAAATTATGATTTGGAACTCTCTATCTCAGCTCGGCACAAGCCATTAGTTCTCTGAATGGTGCAGAGTCCACCATTTGGAAAGGGAGGGACTGCAGTGCCAACAACTTGGACAGGAGCACGGTCAGCTTCTGCACCTTAGGATGGTTGGACGCATACTTTTATCTCCTTGCAATCGCCTCACTGAACGACTGCTGGCGCCATGAGTAGCGAGGAGCAGGAGCATCTGGACCGGGAGATGATGGCAAAGAGAAACAGCTCCCTTCTGCAGAGGTGGTGGAGCCTTGACTGGCTGCAATGGCATGCGTGCCACTGGGCGCTGCTGCTGCTGTGGCGGCAGGATGGACCACCACATCTGAGCCACGTTTCTCCCAGGCCACCGGATGGTGACGCTGCATGTGTTGACGCAGGGCCGTGGTGCCAACATTAGCTCCCTAGCCACGCTTCACTTTCTGCCCACAGATTCTACATATACCTATATTTGGCTCCTCCGGTGTCTTAGCAAAGAACTGCTACACCGCCGAGTAGCTGATTTTACCACCAACGCTCCGCACTGAGTGACTACTACCACTGCTGCCTCGCTGAGCCCCTGTGCACTACTTTCTTGGACCTGCGAAGCAGGTTTTCTACCCCGTGGCCGCTTGGCTCCCGACCTCACACTGCTGCTACCCTGCTGACTCACGGCCACACAACCCACTTGCTGGCTGCGCCGCTGCCTGACGCGCAAGCTGACGCCCTCTTCTCCTGACGATGATGAAGCCCTTGCTCCCAAGTGCGGTCGGCTACATCATCATCTATTTGTGTTTCATCGTCACTGCTGTCCTCATCACTGGTCTTGGTATGCAGAGGCTGACCCCTCACAACATGATCTCCCATGCCACTCTCCACATCTATACTTTGCCGCCTACTGAAAGAAGCAGGGGATATTGGCCCCATTTCTTCGCTGCCAAGTAGCTGCTGACTGCCCTCCTCAAATTGTTCATCCTCGCTATATAGTGGCGCTGAGCCCAGACCACAGAGTAGATCTCTGGCTGAGGGAACCGGATGGGACAGAGGCGGGTTGAGGACAGGTGAGGGCCGCTGACCCGCTCCCGGGCCATGCCAACTAAGGGTTGTGTCTGACGTTCCCACTGACTCTTGGCTGGGGTTGTCAGATATCATCTGGGAGGAGGTGGATGACCTAGTCAACCAATCAAGAACCATTGGATTGCTGAACAACACACGGCTGCTAGATGACAGCAACAGTTGTGGCCTCACCGAGTGAACCCTGCTGCGACGCCCCCTTGCTGTGCTGCGACCTGGACCTGCTCCAGTAATGTTTGTGCCACTGCCACTTGCAGGTGAAGAGCCTGCCACCTCTCTGTCTGACATACTGTTTGTTCTAAATGTACAGACACTGTTTGATGAAGATATCTGTATGTGAAACATACACACCCTGTATTTGACTCCAAATGAACCCAGTAACAAGCTTGGGTAACCCTTGGATATAAATTGCGCTCCCCAAATGGCCAGAAAAAATTGACTTGTATGTGCCGTTTAAAAACACTGTGCATTTTACTGAATATAAAAGCACAAACAGGCTTAATTAACCTTCGGATATGAATTATGCTACAGGCAAAATGTCTTCTTTGGCGGTGAAAAAGAACATTTCTTTTAGTGACCACAACAGCAGAACAATGCTTAATTAACCTGTGGATCTAAATTGCACAAAAGAAATGAGCAACCAAAAATTAAGTGGTATTTGGATTGTAAAAACGCTGTTTCTTTAAATGAATACAACAGGAACAGGCTTAGATAACCCTTGGATATTCAATGTGCTGAAGAACTGAGCAGATAGCATTAAAATGTATATGCAGCTGCATTGGACACACACTGGACTTCAGTTCCAATACCCCACAAAATCAGAATTAGAACGTAAGAGAAGCAGTCTCTGAGACAAGCTGTGACACCCCCCAAAAATCGCTGTATAAAAGTGAGTTCTTTAGTATGAGATATCATAAGCAGCCACGGCAGCACCTTCCCTACTCAGTACAGTGAGAGCGGTATGAGCTCCCAGCGTCGCGCCCAGACTTATATAGTCCGGTGATGTCACAGAATCCCGCCGGTCTCTGATTGGCTTCATCTCTGCACATGTCATGTAGGCTATGCCTTTCTTCCTCCAGAGATCTTTGCCCATGTAACGCCATGTGCTCGCAGCCATTTTATCAATCAAAAGCACGCTTCGTTCCCACGAAGCACCCCAAACTTCGACTTCGTTCAGAATCGAAGTTTTCCTGAAATTCGAAATGAATTCCACTTCGTTAGAATCAATTCGTCCATCTCTAGTCACACCACTATAAGTACGGACGCCATGTTCGCTCCTCACATTTTTCTCCTCTCCTGGCATAAGCATCTAGCTGCTGCTCTGATCTCAAACAAAGCAAGTTGCTTTTTTTTTTTCAAAGTGTTTTTACTAAACATTTTCCACAAAACTTTCAAACATACATAACTTGGGGAAGGCGGGAAGGGGAAGAAGGCAAGGGGTGTGAGTTAATAAGGGGGATAGGGTAAAAGCAATAAAAGGTGTAGGAGGCTGTGGCAACGCAGTATGACTCACTATAACTGCAATCAAGGAGATCCACGAAAAGTCCATTGTGACCTAACAATGGTAATATTCAAGCCTCTATGTCCAGTCAGCGGATCAGAAAATTGTCTAGTGTCGGTTAGGAGCAACAGCAAAATTGGCAGGGAAGGAGAGAAATAGAAGAAGGGAGGGGTAATTCCGTGGGTGCATGGGGTGTCCACTGCCCCGATATTTGTGAGACACCACCAATCCATGATTAGACATCCAAAACCCTTAGCTTACTCTGTTAGCTAGGACATTGGCCTCCAAGTGATTGACCCAAATACCACGTAGTTGAACCAAAGCATGACCGGATACAATTGCTCATTCGGTCCGGTAGCAAGTTAATAATGGGTTGCCAAACTAGGAAGAATTGCTCTACTTTGGCTTCATTCTGAAGGGACGCTTCCACCCAGTCCATTCATAAGAGAAAAGACAATTTCTCCAGAAACATGCGTAATGAAGGCAGAGTAGAGCCTATCCATGTTTGCAATATGGTTTTCCGTGCTGCTGCAGAAATGTAAAAGATGAGGCTTTAATGTGTGCTGGAATATGAAGGGTTGACTCCCGCAATACACCAAAAATAGCCCAAAAAGGCGTCAAGGTGATGTGAAATTGTGTGTGCAACAAGAAATTGATTTATACGCTTCCAAAACACTGGAGTCACTGGACACGCCCAAAAGCAGTGGTACAGGATAGCCGCGCTTTCCACGCACCTGAAGGACCCAGGGGTGGAACAACCCCCCATAAGATAATTGGGGCTTGATGAGAAATTGCGGCTGTGAAAAATTTTTAGGGCCATCTCGCAACATGGGATGCTGGGAAGATATTTAGAAGCCTTGAAAGTGGCTTTAATCATTTTACCCACCTCAATTTGCGGAAAGTCCTCCCTCCATCTTGCCAGTCCACCGGTTCTATCTTTATAATCAATTGTGGGGCGGAGAAACATGTAAAGGCCTGATACCCTGCCCCGGGTTCCTAGTGCCCTAGTTAGTCTGGTTAATAAAGGGTCCTCCCAGTCTTGTTCCTTTAGTTGTCGAGCTATCTTTACTGTATAGTAGAGAAGTTGCAAGTAGTGAAACATGTACGGGGTGACGAAGTTATATTTTGAACACAATTGGTTAAATGTTAGAGGTTTTTTGTGCCGAAGATCCATCACATCCCCCACACTCTTAATGCCCTTATCCCGCCATTGCTTAAAAATAGGGTGAGGAGTTCCTGCCTGAAACGCAGGGTTACCCACAAAGGAGAGCCACAACAAAGCTTCTTCCGATAAGGAGCCACGTCATCTTGCCACCTTCCAAGCCCCCCAGGGTGCCATGAAAAGGGGATTGGCCCTAACTTCGGTGGGCAAGTCTATAATCGGGGTGTGTAAAAGATTAGGTAATGAGTAACCAAGACATAGATTGGTCTCTAGGTTTACAGGTGTAAAGTTATCTGTCCTAGTAAAAAGTTGTATGACACACAGGTTGTCCCCAAATTTAGGTCTTAATAACTAAAATTAATCCTCCATTTTGTTTGGATTGCTGCTACTTTTAATTTTATTCAAAATGCCCCCCTTGCCATATGAAAGTTCAAACTTTTTGTTCCAAGTTTTATCGGTGGTCTGAGGGAAAAAATGATTAAAGTTTTAAATAAAGGTTGGGGGTTCCTTTGACTGTTCCCAAGTATATCAAGGAGGGGGTGCCCCCGTAGTGGGAGGTGCATTTCCCATCGGTCAGGGGGGCCCCCGTTACTTTAAATGCCTTGATTTGATTTCCCGGTTCCGGCTTTTCGGGACGGCGCGAGGGGGGCCTCCGCCCCCGCCCCGTGTCGGGGGAACAATCGGGCAACCGGCCAAAAAGGCACTTTTTAGTGCCTCATACCGGAAAAACCCCCCCGGTTACATTTAGCGGGCGCCGGAGCCCGGGGCAAACCCCCCGCGCCCTGAACTCCGCGGAGTAAAAAAAACAAGGCGCCGCCATTCCAAGGGGCCCCGGATCCCCGGCTCCTAGGACGGAGGGGGAAAGTAGGGGGCAACAAGAGGTTCCGAGGGCCCCCCCTACAGAGGGCCTCGAGACGCAAAAACCAGGGGAGAGCAGCGGGTACTGGGAGAACCCCCACAACCGCAGCCCCCCAGAGACACAGCCCAAAACCAGAGACTGTATGCAGGAAGCGTCAGTGTCCCAAGGGTTAGGGGCAGCTGAGGGGGGGGCTTGAAAAAGCTGTCAGGCCTTTGAAATTTCGTGTAAAAAATTGGCAATAGCTGTGGCCCAAACCTTTGGCCCTGACACCTGTCTTTTTTTAATCGTAATTTTAGTTTTGTTTTAAGTGCAGTCACCCCACCCTATCAGCCATTTACACAGAGGTTTAAAATCCACACTACCAAATTTAAAACTAAAGAGAGAACGGCCGATCGAAGATGACTGTTAGGGTAAAAAGCCCCCTAGAGAGATTTTTCGAGCGTACTCAATATCTTCAAGAAAAGGGAAAAGGGGCTTGAAAAAAGTTCCCCCCGGGAACAATTTCGGATATAGGGTCAAGAGAGATTCCCCGAAAAAAATTTTTACAATATAGCGCAAAGATATACCCAGAGCCCTGGGGGGGATGCCCCCTTAAAATAGAACGGGCGCAAGAATTGGGCCGCAATCCAGCCCCAGTGGCCCCCCGGGGCAGGTTCCGCTAGTTTTGTCAAGTATCTGGACTACTCTGAAAAAACCCAATTGCTACAAGCTTATCGTGCCCTAAACTCTGCGCTCACTCTCAACGGGGACAAATTGCTGATATTTGCGGATTACTCAGTAGAAGTCTCCAGGAAACTAAAGCAATTCTCGGGCGTTTGCTCCGCACTGGTGAAAAGAAAGATCCGCTTCAATCTCCAATACCCGGCTATACTTAGAATCTTTCCAGAGCAAGGCCCGCCGATCACGCATCGCTCTGTAGAGGAGGCGGAGGAGTTCTTGGAGGAACTGTCATACAAAAAAGGGCTCTCAGGTGCTCTAGATGAGAAAAGAATGGGAAAAGAAAAAAGAATGGAAAGAGAAAGATGGAGCCAAAGACAAGGAACTACGACCAGGAACACCAGAGGAGATCCCGCGCAATTCCAATACGACCAGGCCCGGACCCCGAGAACAAGGAGCTCCGACAAGGACTAAAGAACTGGTATTGGGGATGTAATTAGGGGGCCCAATTTAGAAAGAGGAGGAGGAAGGCGCTACTGGCAGAAGCAATAGGGAGCTCAACGGAACATAGTCCATAAAGAGGGAGTACCAATAGCTGGACTTTAGAGGTTACAATAAGAACTATGGTCTTACTTGGTTAGATATATGCTCAAAACAATTGTTTACACGACGGAGATGAGGGGGGGAGGTAGTTTGGAATAGTATTAGGCATTACCTGTTAGGAGGATGGTGTTTTTGCCTCCACTCATTATGCAAGAAAAAAGAGAAGTCAAGACAGATAGGAAAGTAAAACTTAGGAGTTGGGAGACGAGAATGTTTTTCATGTTCAGGGAATGTTGGGACGGGGGGGGGGGGAGTGCTGCTGCGCGGGGTTCGCTATTCCTTCGGTCTATGTAAATCTGTTCACTTGGGTTAAACTATGAGAATATTGACATGGAATATCAAGGGGTTGCGTTCACCCCATAAAAGAACGATGGTGCTCAGACACCTCAAGAAATTAAAGCCAGACATAGCTATGTTGCAAGAATCCAATCTCACAGAGCGGGACTTCTGCTGCCTCAAAAAAATGTGGGTTGGGGAAGTGAGAGGTTCCGCATCGGTCCAAGGAAAGGCGGGAGTGGTGTTACTCTTTCATAAGAATACCCTGTGTAGTATTATTAAACAGGACACCGACGAGGACGGGAGGCTGATTAGAGTTCACCTGGAGACCCAGGCAGGCAAGATTAGTCTAATCAATGTCTACGCCCCTAACACCCAGGATCGACAGTTTTTTACTAGGCTTCAAAACCTCGCGCTGGAAGACAGTGGAAGCGCTCTCTTGCTGGGAGGGGATTTTAATTGTGTAATTAATGAAGCGGAGGACAGAAAGAGAACAGGGAAACTCAAGAGACCCAACCCCTCTAAACTCAGCCTGCTAGGGACTCTCTGTAAATCCCTGGGGCTGTCAGATGTGTGGCGTCACCTTAACCCAGAGGAGAGGCAGTACACCCACTATTCCCACGCTCATTTGTCATGGTCTAGAATAGACTATCTCCTGGCTAGTTCTTCCCTAATGGGCAAAGGGGAGTCAGCCACCATCGGGGACCTGGTGATTTCTGACCATGCACCGGTGATGGTTTCTTACGAGATCTCCACCCAAAAGGGACGGATATTCTGGTGGCGATTCCCAAGCTCCCTTCAGTCTGACGACCATTCAGGGAGTTGTTACAGAGGTGGTGGAAAGAATACGCACAAACAATGCGTCCCACATCACGAAGCCAAGGCTGTTTTGGGCACAGGGAAGCCGTCCTCAGA
>JAODAL010061489.1:0-20292 GCA_025379985.1 Phyllomedusa bahiana | reverse complement strand
CCTCTGGTTTTTTGCTCCTGCTGTTCATTTTTTCCCAAGTGGGGGGACCAAAGTCATTTCCCAAAAATTTTTCCCCTGGGTTACCCCATTTTTTGGAACTGGAAATTATGTCAACGGGGATGTTCTACACCCCAATCCCAAATGGCAGCAGCCGGGTTTTAAATTTTTCTTTCCAGCCGCTATACTGATCCCTTTACCCTGTGTCAGCCCACTGCACGGGTTTGGGCCCAAATTTTAAATACAGAAAAACAACTTAAATTAATCACCCCCCCCCTTTTAAAGCTCTTCAGTGCTTCACCTCCCTAAAAGTTTTTCACCTTCTCTACCTATAAACCCTCCCCGGGGGTTTTCTGCGCTTGCTGGGATTTTAGATTAAAGGGGCTCAATCACCCAACCCCCCAATCCCCGTCTCCAAGTTTTTCATAGTGCTTCCCCGTTCTCGGGAACAAGAACCCCCGTACGATCAGAAAAAACTCAATTTTGAGTTTACCTTGAAAATACGCTTCACGGGGCGGGCCCTACCAAGACCCCCAATTCCCTAACCCCCCATTTTTTTTGTCACCTTTAAATTTTTTTTAACCCCCTGTTTTTGGGGAACTCACAGACATTTTACCTAAAATTTTGGGTGTACTTTTCTGAGTACCCGGGAAATCACCCAAATTTTTATGAAAAAACTCCCGCATATTTTATGAATCATGGTCAGACCATTCCATAAACCAAGCACTTCACATTTATGTTTAAAATTTTTCTTTTTTTCTGTACTTATACCCCTAAAAATTTTACAGTGCTATGGAAATTTTTTTTTATTTTTGGGCGGGCCCCATATAATAAAGGGTTATTTTTATTATTTCCATGACATATTGGAAAAAAATAAGGAAAAACCCAAATGTCATTGGACGGTTGTACAAAAGTGATGCTGTGGGGAGGGAAAAACACAAGGCCTGGGAAAAATGTTTTTAAAAATCCCTAAAAACCCTAACCTCAAATTATGGTTAGGGTTACTGTTTCAGTTTCATTAAAAGTAAGGGTTTGAAAAAGGGAAAAGGGGAAGAGAAAAAAATCTGGTTCTAGAAATCCCAGGCCTGAATATTTTCACTAATTATGAAAAAACGTTCAAACGTACTAAAAAAACACTACATTTTATACCTTATTTTGATTTGTATACAAAGCAAAAAAATTTCCTGAAAGCCTTTTCCCCCAGCTGGAGCAGAATTGTTCCTCATTAAGAAACAAAAAAATTTAAAAAAACCTACTGAGAAGTAGAATAAAAATCTTTAAATTACAGCGCCCCCAAAGTAAAACATGCTCCCTATAGTGACACCCATCAAAGGGGTTTTCTCATAGTCCTCCTCTAATTGATGAACTAATGATGGATGTAACATCACTTCAGATTACTGGGGGTCATCCAATAAATTTGTCCATGTAGTAACCCTTTGAAGGCCCTGCCCTACAAAACCAACCTCACATGAATCCAGAGTGCAAAGTAATAAAGGGTTTAAACCCAAGAAAAATTTTCTCTGTCTTCAGAGCGACGCCTGCCTTGACCTAAATGTCACAGTGAGTGACATTGTTTTTCCCATTGGTCACGTTCCGGGGACCCCCCTTTTCACTAAGTAATCACACCCCCCCGCTCTAAGGATTCGGGGGACACAGACTCACTAATCAGGAGTAATAACGGGGGGGTTTCCCCGGGGGCCTCTCACAACTGCGGGACAAGGGCAGAACCTCACATTTTTCTCCATAGGAAATTGCTTTTGAGGAAATGTCGCCCTAGGTATGCGAACAAAATCCACATCGTGGATTGGGAACTTAATTTTTCAGTAACAAGTTCCTACCCAAAGGGGTGGGGGCGGGAAATGGAAAAGTATTTTATTAATTCCATATTATTTTCTTTTTTTTCACACCCTGTGCTTTTTATTCTTCACACGAGGGTCCATCTCAACAGCTTGTAGTAGGGCCCCCCTCCAAAACGTGCTTGGGGTTGGAAAAAATAGAGCACAAAATCCAATTCTACTATGGGGCCAAAATTTCTACTGAAATCTATCACCGGGTTAAAACACTGGAAGTTCATTTGACAAACCAAATTGCTTCAGGATAAAACAAAAATTTATTGGGGAGAATGGATTAGGGAAAAAGGTTGAATTTCGGGGGGGCGGGAGAAAGAATGGTGCCCACCCCCCAAGGGAAACCCTTTCCCAATTCTTCTACCATTTCAGGGTTTGCCCCTCTTCAAACCCCCCGCTTCTCTGTCCTTCCCTTATTTTTTCCTTTGCTTTTAAAATTTCCCTTTTCGGGCTTTTCTTCAAAACTTCCAACTTCCAACCAAATTTTTGTAGCAAAGGTCTTACTAAAAACCTCTGCCTTTTAAAACCCCAAACTTTCCCTAACCCCCTTTTTTCCCAAAAAATTACAGAAATGCTGGTGTGGGGGCTACCACCCTTGGTTTCCCTATAGTTTTTAAATTTACCAATTCAAAAACTGGTTAAACATAAAGTAAAGGGCCCACCATACCAAAACAACATGAACCAATATGAAGTTAATGACCCCTCCAATAATTTACCATATAAAGTTTTTATTCCCAAAAAAAAATACATTATAAATGAAAAAAATTCACTTTCAAAAACTGAAAAAAACCCTTTTAAAAACTTTTAAAAAACACAAAATCCCCCCCAATAAAAATATTGGGGGACAAAATCCCCCCCCCAAAAATTAAACCCAAACATTAAATTGGAAAGATGCATAATAAAATACACATCCCAAGATAAAATGATCAAAATAAAAAAAATGCCCCCAAACCCCCAAAAAATTGTTATGTAAAAATAAAATAACCTATTTTTTCTTTTCATTACCAAAGTGGTGGATAGGGCCCAAGGGGGTTTTTTACCTCGACGGGCTTTCGCCGCCACTTTTCTCAAGAGGGCCCTTTCCCTTTTAAGTAATTTTTTTTACAGAGAATTTGGTAATTTTTTCTTGCATAATTTTCCTTAAAATTTTTACACCCAAAGATTTTTTGTGCTTTTTACAAAAAAATTAACCCAAACAAGGGGGAACTTTATTAGACAAAAAGACCTTCTTTTGTGGATTTGCCCTTTTTTATTTTTCAGGGTTCAAAATTTTATATTTTTATTTAGTTTACTGTAAATTACAATAAGAGGGGCCCACACTTGTTAAGGGCCCATGACTGGTCGGGCGACTAAACCCTTTAATACATAAGGGAGTAAAAAAATTTTTTTTTTAAAAAACCTTCTATTTTTAATTTTTCCCTTTAAATTTAATTTAAAAAAGACAAGTCTAGAAAAAACATGATAAGGGCCCCCGGCCTTAGGAGGGGGTTCCTCTTTGGGGTTTCAGTCCCCTTTGATTGATCCTTTTTGGAGATTATTTTTAAAAAGGGAAATTTAAACCCATACTTTATAAGGAAAAAATTTGTCTTTCCTTTAAATTTTAGATTTTTTGGGGCCAATGACAATTTTTCCCTGCAGGGGTTGGGGGGAACCAGCCAGGGGCATAAAAGGGGTTTGGTTTTGCATTGAGCGGGTACCTGCCGCGCAGCCTGACACACGGTGCAGATCAGTGCCTGTTTTTCCCCCCCAAATGTAATGGTTTTTAGGGACTAATTGTAGGATTTGCGTTTGGGGGAAAAAGTCTCCCTTTATCTTTTGGGGACATTTTTAAAATTTTTACCGTTATATGCAAGGATGGAGCATTTTGGCAAGGGCTTATACAGTGGTTTGAAAAAGTCTTCCTACCCCTTGAATTGTTTCTTATTTTTAAATGTTAAATCCAGAAACTAGTGATATTGTGTGAAAGAGCAACACAAAAAAAAAGAATAAGGGTTTTTTAAATTTTTGGGAAAATTTAAAACCTGAAAAGTGCGCCAAATTAAAATGGGATTCAGTCAATAAATTTTTTAGAAAGACCCTTTTAAATTTCAATGACATTTCGTCTGTGGGTTTTCCCCGCCCAATTTTCCATCCAAGGGCCCGGAATTTTTACCCATTTCCCCGCCCAAAAAAGTTTTCCAAAAACCACTCAGAGTGGGGGGGTTTTTGGGGGAACGTTTGGGGAACAGCAGTTTTTTTTTAAATCATGCCATGATCCTTTCATGAGGGTTTTAGGTTTTGGACTGTGACCCGGGCCCCTTTTAAACAATTTAAAAAATGCTTTGGGAAATAAACGGGTTCCTTTGGGAGCTTGGCCCGTATTTTAGCTCTTTGTCTAGCTGGAAATTAACCCTACATTAGCACCATCCTATCTCCCTATCAACTCTGAGCTAGCTTCCCAGTAATACCTACTAATGCAAAGCCTCCTCCCAGTATGATTGCTGCCACCAACATGTTTTCACGGTGGGCGTATCGAAGTTCCATGGTGAATGAGCAGTGTGGCTATTCCTCCATACATACGTTTGGCATTAAAAGCCAAAAAGTTCAATTTGGTCTCATCTGACCAGAGCACTTTCTTCCAGACAGCTTGTGTGTCTCCTACCTAGTTTCTTGCAAATTGGACTTCTTATGGTTTGCTTTCAAAAAAGGCTTTCTTCTTGCCACTCTTCATCAAATGACAGATTTGTGGCGTACACACCACAACTAATAGTTGTCTATGGACAGATTTACTTCCCACTTGAGCTGTGGATCTCAAATATCTCCTCCAGAGTTGACCCTAGTCCTTTTGACAGCCCTTCTCTAATTACGTGCACTCCTGTTCTGGTTTGTCAGTTTAATCAGCCCATGTCTGGGTAGATTAGCAGTTGTACCATACGCATTCCATTTTACAGATTGATGGATTGGAACAGAGCTCATGAAATGTTCAGGAGACCTGACAATTAAAAAAAAAAAAAAAAAAACTAAATCCTCAACACACTTTGCCATAACTTTTTTCATGATCTGTTGTGTGTTCCTTGATTTTTTCAATGGTGCTGTGGTTCACTATGTTCTCTAACAAACCTTTAAAGCAACATGCTGAAGTTATTACAGAGAATAAAATTACACACAGACGTATTATTGTGTACTAATTTTGTGAACTTCTAAAGGCAATTGGTCGCACTGGATTTTATTTAGGGGTATTGGAAGTAACAGGGGGTCTGAATACACATACATGCCAACTTTTAATTTTTACTTTGCAAAAATTCTGAAAAGCCAATATAATTTTCTTTACACTCAATAATGCTTGCTATTCTGTTGTGTTGCTCTGTCACATAAAATATCATAAAATACATATTTAGTATTGTGGCTGCGCATTATAAATATAAGGAACAGTTCAGGGGTATGCATATTTTGAACATTTTTGCAACCCATTGTATTTGGTTATCTTTATAAATTTATTTTAACTATGTTATTCAGTTGTTACTGTTGGTAAACAAATAATTATTAAGAAATAAAAAAGGGTTTTCCCTATAAGTAAAAGAAGTGGGAACAGCTATTCAAATTAATACTAAACAATTTCACAATACATCATTTAATTATTCTGTACCATTTTTTGTTTAGCTTGTCATCCTTATGTGATCCATAGTGTACAGCTCAGCTCCAGGTATCCAAACAGTAAAGAGAGCTCCTTAGTAATGTGATGTAAATGCTCAGACATCACCTCTCCTCTCAGCAGCTACTGTCCGGTCCTTATTGTCTGCCTAGTGAACACATACTCACCACGTTTAACACCATAGGTCCTCACATTTTACTATTCATAGTAATTAGTCAATCAGTGGCAGATAAAAAATAAACTCTCAATCAGTTGTGCATAGAGAAAAGAAACAATCCTGCATGGGATTTGAACCTAGGACCACTATGGTTGAAAGTCAGAGTGCTAACCACTCAACTATATTGATAGTTATGTTTTGTCAAAAGTGACACACTCTGGAAAGCATGGTAATGTCAAACTGCTGGGTCACATGATATGAAGTTCAAACAAAATTATACATGCCCCCTATTGAAGACACTGAATTCTGAAGGGCAGGACAAACCAGACTATGAAGGGGGAAGCATGAATGAACGGCTGCACCAGAAGTCAGCCCTAAGACTAGTGCAGCACTGTTCACTATATTTTTAAACGGGTGCACTCCAGTATCAGACACATTACAAATCGCACTTTGTAATGCGCCTGAGATCGGGGGAGTGCTGGAGGCGTGTCACACTACAAATTGTACAACGAAGCTATAGATATTAATAGCTTCATACGCCTCCAGGCGCATTACTGCTGGAACAGGTAGAGCACTTTTAAAATGTTTACCTGATCAGATTAGTCGTTTTTGGCACGAGAGTGCACCTGATTTGTGACCCGAGTAGAACAGTACATAGATTTAGGTGACATTTCACCTACAATTTTTTTTGAAAAAATTACAATTAAAATATTTAAGACCATAATAAGAGATTGAAAAACACCAATGACAAAAACACGTACAGTCCCACGGTCACACAGTATTAGTTTCTACTGGGATTATCCAAAATAATGCAAGAAACAGGTAAAGAAAATGTATAAAAAGATTGCCACAATCATGTTACAAATGCTAAATGAGAACTTTAACGCAGGACAGGTCTAAAAATAAATAGAGGTGCCCAAAGAAGAGGACTGCTGCCCCGACCGTGTTTATACAAGTTGTGCTCAAAAGTTTACATACCCCGGCAAGAATTTTTAGCTTTCTGGCCTTTTTTCAGAGAATATGGAATCGATAACACAAAAGCATGTTTTCCAACCCGATTGGTTTCGTGGTTGGGTGAAAGCCATATATTGTCAAACTACTGTGTTTTCTATTTTTAATAATAAAAATTTTTTTTTTCTTTTTTTATTACAACAAAAAACATCAAATGACACTGAGCAAAAGTTTACATACCCAATCTTATACACGTGTAGTTGCCCTCTAACATCAGGGCACAGCTTGAAGTCTTATGGTAGTTGTGGATGAGAGCACGCTATTTCTCATATGTTAAAGCTGCCATTCTTCTGGCAACCACCAGTTCCTGTAATTTCCTGGCTGTCTGCATGAACTAACCAGATGGCTCAATGATATTGAGTCTAGGAGACTGAGATAGCCGCTCCAGAACCTTCACTTTGTTCTGCTGTAAGCCATGTTTAGACGACTTGTGTTTTGGATCGATTGTCAAAATAATAATAATATTACTCTTTTATATATTGCGCCAACATATTCCGCAGCACTTACAAATAGAGGAATAAGCACAGCCAACCAGACATACATTATAAAAAAGCTACTGACAATGAACAACGAGTGTGAGGGCCCGCTCGCAAAGCTTACAATCTATTAGAGGTTATGGGTGAAACAAAGGTGACCTAAGTCTTGGTTTACAATTGGTGCCACATGTTACATAATATGGGGTAGAAAACATAAAATGTGGATGAGGCGGCATCCCAATCATACATCTAATATACAGATAAGTT
The DNA here is from genome assembly GCA_025379985.1 of Phyllomedusa bahiana. Taxonomy (NCBI): domain Eukaryota; kingdom Metazoa; phylum Chordata; class Amphibia; order Anura; family Hylidae; genus Phyllomedusa; species Phyllomedusa bahiana. The sequence goes on along the minus strand of JAODAL010061489.1, from coordinate 12,906 downwards.
GCCTCGTGGGTGGCCAAATTGGCAGGAGGGTTAAGAAGGACGAATCTGTATTACCAGAATATCGCGGCCGGTGAGTAGCAATAGGGTATCTTGATAGCATGACTAAAAGTCAGAAATACGTAATACTAGATCACACCAATTAAAACTGTTGGCAGGGTTGTGAATGACCTCGATCCTTAGACCTTATTTGCCTAATGGGTGAAACATCGTTACCAGTAGAACTGTGCAAATATACGGCTCAAGTTACATAAAATCCTGGATACTCAGGTCATGGTCGAGTGATCAGGATCGAGGACAGGTTGTCTCTCTTCACGATAACAGCTACGGCAAGAGATCGGTAGGTTAGAGCGTGGTAGCGCGACTGAGTAGACACGAGATCAAGCGGAAAGCGTAAGATATAGTTAGTACTGGGGGTGCAGTAGTACTCACATGTCACGCCTTCTACAAGACACTTCATGGTGCTGAGAGTGCTCCATATGAGTTTATGATGTATTACTATTTACTTGATTAGGCAGCCAGTGTAAGAGACTGACACAGGTCAGAGTCATCAAGTATACTCGGCTGGAAAGAACAGACAAGCCTGGCTGCTGCATTCAGACAGATTGGAGAGGAGAAGTTTACAGCGAGGAATATCGGACACGCTATTACTAATACTTCTACGAGGAGTAACAGTAGTCGAGACCAATGGACAAAAGTCGCGTCACATGACGGTTTGAGTTGTTTCCACAGTGAGAAATGGATGGATTCTGGAGATGTTCTTGAGGTGCAGTGATCAATGGACGCGGGCAAGGGATTGGATATAGAGTGAAGGTCCAGATCAGAGTCTAGTATAACCCCCAGACAGCGGGACCTGCTGCCAGGAGTTATGGAGGTAAGCACACCCTGAAGATTACAATAGCAGGGTGAAGGTCCGATAGTAGATGGTGGGAGACTAGAATTTCAGTTTAGTGAGTTTAGATTGGATATGAGGGAGGAAGCAGATGTTCAGATACAGTGACAGACTATCACTGTGTTTTGTAGCAGGGCAGGAGTAGAAGCGCGGAGGAAGTGATAGTTGAGTGTCAACACGGTAGAGATGGTACTGGAAGCCAAATCTACTGATGGTCTGCCAATGTTGCTGTGTAGATTGAAAAGAGGAGAGGACCAAAAAGACGGATCTCCCTGAGGAACTCTGACACAAGAGGAAGAGAGAGGAGTAGGACCCCGAAAATGAGACACTGAGGAGCGGTAGAGAGGTAGTAAGAAGAAATCCAAGAGAGAGGGTGTCCCGGATAATCCGCATGTGGCGCTGGAGCATGGTTGACGAGGAGGTGGTGATCAACAGTGTCAATGCTGCAAAGAGAGATCCAGAAAAGCAGCAACTAGTAGTTACCCTGCGATTTTGCTTGTCAGGAGATCATTTTAAACTTTAGAAAGAGCAGTTTCTGTGGAGTGTAGGGTGCGAAGACCGATTGTCAGAGAGTTAGCAGAGAGATAGCGGATCAGGAGAGAGGTAGACAAGCGTTCCAGGAGTTGGAGATGAAGGCCAGGTTCGAGACTGTCGGTAGTTTGGCGGCGCAGGAGGGGTTCCAGAGAGGCTTTTTTAGTAATGGGAGTTATAACATGCGTGTTTAAAGGGAAGAAATGTGGAAAGATCCCAATGGAAATAGAGATGATACAGATTGAAGTGAGGTGAGAGGAGGACTAGCTGAGAGAAATGGCTGGACAAGTGGGAGGGAATGGGGTCACTAAGAGCAAGTGGTGGGCGAGCAGACAGGAGAGCTGGACAATTCTCTATGATGTCGGGTCAAGGGCTGAGAGCAGAGTAGAGGACGTGCGGGAGGGACAGATGGGTTTTAATTTGGGATTGTGATGTGATGTTTTGCTTTGGATGGCTGTCAATTTTGTCGTTTAAAGTTGAGTGCCAGGTCATCCAGCACAGAGGTTTGACCGGGGCCTGAGCGAGGAGGGATGAAGGTGTCAAACAGACGTTATGGGTTTGTTGTGTAATGTGAGAATGAGGCGAGGTGAAATATTTTTGTTTGGCACAGTGATGCATGTGGTAGGAGATCCTGAGCATGAAATTTGTAGTGGAGAAAGTCGCAGTGAGCATTTCGACTTCTCCACAGGACGCACACGCACTGAAAAGCGGCTGCAATGGCGAGTTTGAGCGTGGCCAGGCTTGCGGGCGTCTATCTCTGGTGGTGGCGGTGTGTGAAGTGGTGCCAATCTGTCCAGGGTGGTAGTGAGAGTTTCATTGTGATGTTTAACAGCCAGTCAGGACAGGAAAAGGTAGGAGTAATTGGGGAAGCATTGAGACTTGTATGGTGTCTGTGAGGCTCCTGAGATGCGTGATAGAGCGCCAGAGATTATCGGAAAAGGGCAGACGGTAGCGTGTGTCGCATATAAGGCTGAAAGTAGTTGAAAATTAAAAAAGTATAAGGTTATGATGGCCGAATCTGTCAAAAGGAGAGTTTAAAGATTAGAAATGTGAGAGAGGGCGACAGAGATGACCAGCAACAAGAGGAGTTTTCCCATATCCTCTGTGAGTTATTACCAGTGTCTAGATCTCGTCCGACTGCCCGAGACACCAATCGGGACTAGGCCAAGATAACCAGAGGTACTAAGTGAACAGAACCTGTAGAGGCCGGAAAGAGACAAAGACGTGGCTAACGTTGCCCCCACTAAAGGGGACTGTGAAATACCCATGCTGAACCGAAGTGGGCCTGTTCAAGAACCAAGAGGAAAATCGTAGGAAGTAGCTCGTCAGCAAAACATGCACTTCCAAACTGCTGATTGTAGTAAGCCAGGTTCTGTCTCGACCCACCTCTCTCTGTCGACTGCTTGATGACAACAGTGCCGAAAGATTCTGAGGGTGTGACCTCAAAGGATGGGGGAAAAGTGTAATGAGGTACAGGGGAACTGAACCAGGCTATAGACGCTGCAAAAAATGTGGAGCGAGAACGCTAATGCACCGAAACCGACCGACCTCTCGATACACCGACCAGTCAGGTCGTGGGGTGTGGGTGAAGAGTCGGTAGGACCCTTCCAGTTACGTGTGAGGCCCCGGCTTAAAAGGGAAAAACTAGGCGACCGTTAGATGCCTTGGAAATTGCTAGTGAGCCAAGTTCGTTGTCGAGAGAGCCTTTTTAGCAGATTAGGGAGTTAGAAAGGAACAGGTCATGACAGCAGTGGAGTTTTATTACAGACGGATCAGGGCGCTACCAAAAGCACAAATAAAATCACGGTCTAGATGAAAAGACGTACCACAAATATTACTCCGTGTCAGGGAAACAGGGTTCTGTGGAGAAAGAGATGGGATATAGCACGTAAAGTGGAAAGATAGGAGACCGCTGAATTATGTGTGAGTAGATGTCCTCCTGCAGTCAAATAACAGAAACAAAAAAAAAAAAAACGAAGCAGGGTACTGAAAAGTTATACATACTGTGCAGATGGGTCATTGATGAATATGAGCGGATTTTTGTGTGTGCAAGCCACTTATCACTGCATCGAGTATGGTTGGCGGTATTGTAAAGTATAGTTAAGTAATGCATGTCAGATAGTGTCGCCTGCGATGGTAAGAAAGGAACGAAGAGAGAGGTTAACGACTTAAATTGTGCAACTAGAGTTGTATTGGTTGAGCAGTTAGACTAGTTAGGTGCTACCTCTGTTACCGAAAAAATGAGAAGAAGGCAGCAAGTAGATGCGACAACTGTAAGGTGACCCATCTGTAGCACCGGATACTACCCACACCCTGACAGCTTAGGTAAGTAATATCTAAGCTAACGTACTATCTAAAGATACGAATCCTTGCCCCTCCACGCTATCCTCACCGGTATACGTACACTAATTACATAAGTACCTCCGACCTTATTCAAACTAGTGCAATAACTCGTGCGTCCACTTAAATCAAATAGTACGGCGTTAGCCATTACACCCAAAAATATAGCCTTTGCAACCCCAGTCACATGACTCCCGAAGTAATATATAGTGTCTATTGATTAGATCACACTTTCTCTCGCGCTTGCAAGACCAACACAGAACATGACCCGGGGTTATAAAGAGATAGGTCATAGCTCAAGAAGCACGTTAGAATGTTTAGCAAACGCAATACGCTAAATTTGGTATAGGCATACTTAAAACATAGAAAACACAATCCTAGATCTTAAGGATTGAAACCGAGGCATGGACTCTTCTCGTCACGGCAACAAAACTCAGAAATCACATATAGGGAAAAAATCGTACTACTCAAAGCAGCAGTTAGGGGAAGATGATGGTGATTGTAGTCACGCAGAATGACGTAACCATTCAAATATATCAATAAAAATCACACACAGTACAAAATTGGCCAAGGGTTTTCGCTATGGACAGATGTAGTACAACACACATACCATTCAAATATAGCAAAATATACTATCACTAACAGACTATTGATGTCTTGCAGACGGGGTTCCTGACGGATGTGATACATGTGTTACCCACTGTAGGTTCTCCTAATCGTCATAGCGTCCGGCACGACTACCATTACCCCTACTGTGCGCAGTGCTTCTCGGGCAGAAGTGAGTAAATTTCATGCCTCCAGTATTTAGACTGAAACGCCTGGCATTCTATTACTTGTCCTTCAACTTTGAGCGCAAGTTTTTCCTGCGCCTCTTGATCAGCTCCCCTCCCTAAACGCTAAGCAACGCATCCAGCTACCGTGTTTATGTAGGAATGGTGATCCTTTCATCATAGGTCAGCTGGATTAGTTCGACACCATAGCTCTCCAAATGTAACGTTTATGTTTGTTGGCCAATAAGTGTTTTTGGTCTCATCATCTCCAAATGACCTTGTTCAGAATTGAGGCCGTCTCTGTGCTGTTTGTGTATTTTAGGTTGAGATACTTTGAGGTAAGTAAGCACGTATATTTTTACAAGTCTCCTGGCGACTTGACCCATGCAGCCTCAATTTTCTTCAAGTACGTCCCACGCCTTATTGGGCATCTTGAAAACATCCGCACCGCTTTTTTCGACGAGAGTCCTGATTTCAGCTGATATATTTGTTGGTTTTCTTTGCAGTTCCCGAACAGTTTTCCTGGCAGTTGTGGATTAAATTTGTTGTTGTTTCTAACTCTACCGTGTTTTAGGTGTTGTTACAGAGACCGCTGATTTCCCATTTAGTTAATCACAGTTTGAACACTGGCAGAAGCATGACAATAACAATTCTTGATACTTTTTGTATCCTCTCTGGTTTACCTACAGTTCAACTACCCTTTTCACATAGACTCCGTTGAATACCTTCTTTTGCCTATTACCCATGCCACAACAATCCAAAACACCAGTGGCTTGGATGTAATAGTACCGCGCAATAGTCTAGTCTGGTAATCAGAAGCACATCCACAATAGTAAACTCACTAAACGGGATCTTTTATGTCGCCTCCGACCACTACACATGGTTACAAGCAACAGAACTCAATCAAATGAGATGTTACATATAGTAGCCTTATTCAAACCCATTGTGTCTACTTGCTGTTCAGTTTCAGGCCAAACATACACCAAGTGTACTAAGAACTATTTTGGATCCAGCGGTACTCTTTTTGATGTTTTTCTCGGTTTTCAGTACACTGGCTGACCTTTAAAAAAGAGAAAACACAGTAGTTTGACAATACAAATGGCTTCCAACCAGCCACTAAACCAGAGTGGTCAAAAAGGTTTTTGTGTTATCCATTCATATTCTCTGAAAAAGGCCAAGAAAGCAAAAATTCTGCCGGGTGTTGTAGGACTTTATGTGTAAGCAGAATGCAACCGGGAGTTAAGTCCGGAATATATAATTAGGTTGTTCAGTTACTAACTACACGTCATTATAGCAGAGGTTTGAACCATAAACAGCTCCATTACTTACTCTAAGAAATGAAAAATAGGAGTTATCATGATAATTTGTTTTAAGCACAGTCAAATCACAATAATGCAACATTTGCAACTCGTTTAATCCATGACAGCATGACCATTTTTCTTTCATAAGACTACTGCACCGCGGCCACGATCATGGTCAGCTCTAATAATGGGAGACAGCTACACGTGCGCTTCCATGGTTCAAAAGCGGGACTGGTAACGAATCGTGACAGTCCCACCCTCTAACCTCCCCCCAGTTAACCACCTCCTACCTCTGAGTCTCTCAGAGATGGAATCTGCACATGTATGTTGAGATAGGTCTCCAATTGGCTCCTCTGCACCTAACTATTCATCCTCGCCCACACTCTCCTTCTAAGGTCCACGAGTGTTCTTAACCTAACTGGATACCGCGCACCTCTTTGGCACAAATGTGTCAAAAGGATTATAATTTCTCGCGCGCAACTCCAGATGTCATTAGAGTCTGTCTATGAAGGAGAACGTATGAACATGCGTTTGATTAGCGAGAAGCGGTTCGAGAGCACAAGAAGCTATCGAAGGGCGACGTAGAAACATGAAGGAGTCATGGCACTTACCGTCATGGGTGGAGTCAGACAAAGTTTTTAGCTTAGGCTGGGAATTTTGCTAGGCAGACAAGTCCACATCTACTCCTTTGATCTGGAACAAGCAGAAGCCTTGATAGCGAACGACACAATATCCCTTTATGTATCTCTCGCATATACGCTCTAATTCTGTGCTTGTCAGGAGATAATTGGAAGGAGGAGAAGAACTGGGTACCAACCATCGGCAAGGAAATTTCTGGAAACCTATTGACATTCAATAGAATGACACTAGCGTGATTCCCGACTACCTTACAAGTAAAAAAACTTTATCCCCCCTGCAACATTTGTCTATTAAACAGTGGTAACAAGGGAATGACGAGCGTCCCATCGGTTTTCCGCATTCACCTAGAGAAGACTGTCGCCAGGCGCTAGGACTTTTTACTATATGCCCCTACCGCACATGAAGACCAATCACTCTCACCTTGGCCAGTCAGAGGAGACACTTGTGTGCCAACATTTCTTAAGCAGTATCGCCAATAGAAAGTCTGCCCATACTGGCTTTAAGAAACACCCGCAACTGACTTGGGTATCCACGTAGGCAGCAGGGGGGCAGCATATGCAAGAAGCAGCGAACTTGGCATAACAATAATCCATAGTAGCAGAGCCGCCTACAGGCCACTATAAACATGAATAGCAGACACCGTCCGAAAACCGACTCCCAGCCATATAACATTAAAGTCCCCTTCTGTAAAGCTTGCTCAAACAAATGTTGTTGTGTAGGCCATTAGCGGGTCAACTGATAACTGCTATCCTAATTGATCAGCAGGGCATCTTTTGATGGGATTCATGCCAAGTGTATACTATCACATGGTGCTTTTAGTGGACCTCTGGGTCACAGTGAGAGATGATTATTGGGCCACGCCAGGAGTCGGAGTCTAATGAGCCCACTGAATTTTAACTAGGAAGCATCTAGCATGGCAAGTAGTAAACACGTCATCACGCTCGACTGGTAGTGTACTCTCCAGGAAATTTTACAACCTACGTTCGAGGATAAGGAATTATATTCGTGACGTGCCCTAGGCCTACGGGGTCAGCGACACGTATTAATAGACTACACTGGGAATTTACCAGAGACCCAACAGCTGGATACTTTGTTACCCACAGTCCTGGAGATACCTAAAGTCACTAGCATCAGACGATCCCAGGTTCATGTTCGACCACCAGAAGTGTGTGCGTCGCATAGTACAAGGAGATGCGGCTGAAAGCAATGGTCAGGATCACGGACGTCAGGCAAAATATGGTCAGGGTCACTCTAATGGTAGTGTTATTGGCATGTGACCTCACCGTAATAATCAGAGAATAATCGAGATCACGGGCATGGGTCAAGATCCAAACACATACCGCGATCAATAAAGTAGGTAAGAAAAATGGAAACTACAACCAACATATACAGCTAGGCAAGAGTGAAAGTGCCTTAATACAAAAGGACCAGCCAGCCCAAGTCCGACGCATAGGACGCCCGCCCAAACTCACCTATCGTAGGAGTTCAGGCCCTTCCAAATTTCTGAGAGACGCGTCCGACGCATACGACACGACGTGGAAAAAACTTACACGTAACATCGAGACCTAGAACATAACTGATACAGTGAAGTTGCCAAAAATGTCCAAAATACAAAGTCACTTACAACTCATCCACAGAAATCTGTAACAGGTCTGGAGTGTGGATCCCGGACCACATGGCAAGACGACTGGCGTTAAAGCTCACACCAGGGAGTGGGTAAGCTCTAAGTGGGGTCCCCGTATTCACCAGAGACCCCCGCCGCAAAGCGGGTCGGACTTTCGCTGGCAGAACGGGAGACCGTACACGACACCAGCCGGTTTCACTACCCACGCAACCAATAGTGAGAGAAGCATACGCACTGCCATGCCCCAGTAGACCTTGTGTGTCTCTGATAAGCGGTGTCGTGCCCGCGCGTCCTCAAAAAAGTGCTAGATAATTCTGCAGGGGGCGAGGTAAAGCACAGGATACGTCTAAAAAGGGGAGTCTCATAGTCACGGGACAGGCAGCGGACCACATCGGGCTATAGATGACGCGTAAGAGTCATACGTTAACCGTAGACAGGCAGAGTTACAGAGGCAATACATACAGGCAACGGATGTCGTGATACGTGAATCAATAATGATAGCGTAAGGCTGCGAGGTTGCAGGCTACACGGTCAGGCCAAGACAAGACGATCAGATCCTTGTACCTGGCACAGTCTGTTTTGTGGTCATCACAGCTAAGTGCACCACGCCAGGGCCTCACAAACAAGATACCCCGGCGAAGGCTCAACCAGGAAGAGGCCGGTCCCATACCTTAAATAGGTAGGCAATTGCCCGGCAATGACCATTGTTACCGGAGGCCTACTGCCCGTTTAAATTTACAAACTGCCCGAGCGCGCTCGCGCCTAGGGGCGGAGCCACGCCCTGGGGACCGAACAGCTGAGCAGGAGCGTGGCCGGGTAATGACGGCCGGCGGGGACAGGGACGTGAAGCGGACTACCTACAACACGGATGTGCGGACGGGGCTGGTCTTAGTATCGAATGTTCTCTGGGAGGCAGAGTGCACTGAGCGCCTGCGACTCGGGACAGTGGTCGGGCGGTGCGTCCGTGACAGTACCCCTCCCCTTGGACCCCTCCTCTTGGGCCCCCCTCTCTTACTGATTGGAGAAATCTCTGGATGAGGCTGCGGTTTCAGGATTTTCTCCCCTGGCTCCCAAGACCTCTCGTTCAGTGACCGAACCCTTCCAGTCCCGTCCTAAAAAGTATTTTTCTATCCTCATGTTCCTCCTTCATGCAAGCCCAGATATCATACAATGAACGTCTCAGAAAGACCATATGTTACCGGTTCGCAATGCAGCCACATAGACTGAGGAGGGAGCGCCTTACAAAGGAAAAGCGATTAAGAACCAGGTGCGTTTCAGTAGAGGCATCCCCGAACCCATGACATAACCCCCTAGACAGATGAGGATTCCTCTTACATCGTGCGAGTCGTCGCCGGAGATATAGTTTAGAGCCACCGGATGATGGCGGTACTCGAGTGAATGACGGCTCAAAGAAGTCCGTCAGAATGCTGGGCTCTCGATTACCAATGAGAAGGCTAAACTACAGCGTGCTCGTCAGCTATCTAGCCGAGTAGAGCTACGCACACCCTGTGTGCGAACGACTCTACCTGAGGACCGAAAATAGTCACGTAGGAAGTCTTCCTAACTTTTGTAACCCAGCCCTTGAGAGTACCTCTCTAATGATCTGCTACGATAGCGCGAGCAGAACTGACGGGTCTGGGACCAGATGGCCTTCACATACGTCCTGTTTGTGTATCGGAGGGGAGGGAGTGTGTGTGAGGACGTTGGTATGAGCATAATTTATTTATTGATGTTATGTTGTGTGTTGTGGGAGAGGGGAGGGGTGAAAGGGTATGTGGTGGGATTTTTTTTATCTTATTTGTTTTTTACATTTTATTTATTTCGGGAACGTCTAGTGGACAGTATCATAATCAATGTCCCTTGGTACTACAAACCGTCGATAACTTGGAGACACGTATCGGCAAGAACCTATCCGAGGGAAGATACAGCAGATGTGGCGGGATTAGCACATACTGTGCCATACACAATGTAGATGAAGGGGGAGACCCCGCGCAGCGAGCCAGTCAACTCGAACCTTAAGCTGAACTCGATTAGTGGAGTTAAGAGAAATCCTAGCACCATGGCAGCAAGTTAGGACCAGATCATCTATGACGGGACCGAGGACGATAATGGGCAAAGGTAAATCCAAGACCTGTTGACCCTCTCTACTGGCCGTCATCTCATCTGCAGGCTGGAGGCAGAGAGAAGTCGAGCTTCACCTGAAAGGTTGAGTGCAGCAGAGGCTTCGCCAACCCTGTGAGAAAAACCTGAACCTGACCGGCCTAGGTCCATAGACAGATTTGCGATCTAAATATAGGTTGAGTCACCATGCAGACGAACACACATGAAGGAAAGAATAGCTCCGCCAAGCGGGAGCAGACGCGTAGTAGGCAACTGGCAACATTGAACTAATTCGCCAGCTTGAGCCAGAAGCGAACCGTGATACACCAAAAATGTAGTCTACCTAAAGCGCGTCCATGCGCCACTGTATGTGATGTCAAGTACTGAATGATCACCCCAAAAGAAACATGTTGGTCCAAGGTTGAGATCTTAGGCAACTTGAGACAGTGTGATCTGGTTAAGCTAGACCTGCCGGTTACTAACATACAGTTACTTGGGCTATCAGGATCAACAAGAACCGAGAAAACCGAAGTCCTACTTCCTTTCAAGCTCGGCCACCATATAAAACGGCGGGGATATCAGGTGAAAGGTTCTTCGGGCGCCAGGGATGACCGGGCCTGCCTGCTACTCCATCATAGAGCCAAATAGTAGCTAAGACATAGCCCATTTTAAGTATAGAGCGTCTGCGGAGAGCTAGCGCACGCTAAGTCGCTTCCAGGAGGGTCCTATTCCGGAGTTTCCACTGGAGCCTGCACAGATGAGACTTCTGGAGGAATTATGTGTTTCTGGAGTAGTATCTTCACTCCATCCACCACATCACGGAGGCAGCGAGGAGAGGAGCGTCAGCTCTCATAATCTCATTCTCTTCTCTTCACGGCCAGAAATTGAATACCTGGAAATTGTGACACGCGGGAAAACAAGATAGAGACGAATGCGGACACTTCGGTCACAGGCCGCACATAGTGTACCGCTGGTTAATATAGTGCGCTGAGGCTCATCAGAATATATTAGAGGTTTTTGTGGTCCTGAGTAGATACGGTTTGGGAAAGGGGCGCCTTCCAGCAGATAACGCCACCCCTCCAGGGCCAGTTTTATGGCCAGTAGCTCCCGGTCGCCAAATCGTGAAATTTCTCTCGGCCGACGAGAACGTTGGAAAAGAAGGCCGCAGTTCGTCCTTTACCGTGGGCCCTTTTTGCGTAAGAAAATGCCCCGGGCTCCCACGAGAGGCATCCACTTCCAGAGTAAAGGGGTTTTTGGGGGAATCGGACGTCCCAAGGATAGATGCCGTAGAGAAGGCAGACTTGAGCTTCGAAACCCTCTTCGGCCCGACGGGCCAGCTGCGTGGTTGGCTTGTTTCTTGGTGGGGCCACTATAGGAGCCACCAGCGTAGAGAAGTGAGGGATAAATTTGGGCGATAGTAGTTGCAAAGCCAAAAGCGCTGGATAGCCCGCAGACCGACTGGGCGTGGCCACTGCAACACGGCTGACAGTTTTCTGCCCATCCGTAGGCCTTGGTCAGAAATAACGTACCCCAGAACGGGAGGGCTAGTCTGATGGAAGAGGCACTTCCCTAGCTTGGCATACAGATGGTTCTCCCGGAGACGCTTCAACACTTGCGAACAGGGCTGCGGTGGGTCTCGAGGTCAGGAGAGTACCCAGGATGTCATCAAGGTAGACCACCACGCAGGTAGGGGAAGGTCTTGAAAGTCATTCACAGCTCCTGAAGACGGCAGGGCATTCACAGTCCAAAGGGCATTCACCAGGTACTCAAAGTGCCCATCCCTGGTGTTGAAGGCCGTCTTCCATTCATCCCCCTTGCAAATTCGGACCAAGTTGTAGGCCCCTCTCAAATCCACTTGGAGAAAATTTGGGCGCCCTGCAGGCGATCAAAAGTTCTGTGTCAACGGCATGGGTAAGGGTTTTTACCGTGATCTTGTTCAAGCCCCGGTAGTCTATGCAGGCCGCAAGGTACCGCCCTTTTTTCTTTCAGAAAAAGAACCCCCTCGCGGGAGAAGAGGACTTCGGATGAACCCCTTCCGGAGATTTCCTGGATGTACTCGGACATGGTTTGGGGTTTCTCGGGAAACGACAGTGGGTAGACTGGGCCCCCGGGGAGGACTGTACCCGGCAAAAGTCGATCGGGGAAATTTCGTATGGACGATGCGGAGGAAGACTCTCGGCTTGTCTCTGGAGAACACATCGCTACTCAGATATGGGCGGCGGGCCGGGCACATGGCCCCTAAGGTTGAGCGAGAGCAGGAAAGCACGGCGAGGTGCCACCAAAAAACGCCCCCGACAGTTGGGACCCCAAGAATCACCTCTCCAGATGTCCAGTCCGGGATAGGAGAGTGGAGCCGCAAGCCATGGGAGTCCGAGGAGGACCGCCGACGAGGAGCGAGGCAACACATAAAAGGAGATCTCTTCTTATGCAGGCCCCACGTGGAGGGACAGTGGCTTGGTGACAAACTGGATGGTGTCGTTTAGCAGCACCCCACTGACGGATGAGATGACAAGCGGTTTTTCCAAGCGACCACCGAAGCCGATACTGTTTCCCACTAGAGACTGGTGGATGAAGTTCCCGGCCGAGCCCAAATCCAGAAATCCCGGACCTTTGGAACGGGTCCCAGTCTATGAGATGACCTGCACGGGCATCAACTGACGTGGAGAGGAGGAATTTGCACCTGGGAATGCCTCTCCACAGATTAGGGGATTT
>JAODAL010061488.1:0-20293 GCA_025379985.1 Phyllomedusa bahiana | reverse complement strand
TCATGTAAACAACCCTTTTAAGGTGGCCACCACTGTCCATGGTGACAGAACAAATAGTAAAGGAACTAATTGAAGGTACACTTTATTAAATACCTGTGAACTTTTTTTCATCATTCACACATCTGCTGAAACATTGGATTTCCCACATAAGCATTAGATTGTCAGTAGATCCCTATAATGTTGTCAAGTTCTAAATACTTTAATATGTAAGTTGTGCTTTACTTAACTATTCAGCTAGTTGAGGGAGGGCTCTGAAATAGGAATGAATCCAGCCATATAAAAATAACAGGATGTTGGTTAGATTGTACTTTCTTCTATCTCAAGTGTATGACTTCTTTTAGGAAATTGTTCTTCACATTTCCCTAAAAAATGGATTCAAATTGCTCCAAGGCTGGGCTTCACATGAAAAAGTTCATTACTGCATGAAACGGTTGTTGTTTTCCTGGTAGTTTTAAAGCTTTACTATACAACTGATAAAGGTTGGTTTTAGAAAATGTATAATATTTCCTAATTTATTGTATCTCTAGTGGATACAAGTATGTGGGAGGAAATTTTAATTGAAATTAACCATAGTGAGTAGGTACATTTCCTATTAAAATGAAGCAGTTTTGGGAATTCCTTTTGTTTTATTTGTCTCTATAATTGAATAAATATGTTATTCTGCATGTTAAATATGTGAACATTATATTGCTTACATATTTTCATTTTATACCAGATGGAAGTCTTGGATTTTCTAATTACTGTTATCCCTGGACTTTTTTATAATGTGTTTTATTTTACTTAAATGCACTGTTATAAAATATTCTTGTGGCAACGTAAAATTGATGCACATGTTTTTAATACTCCATCATTATGATGGGCTCTTTGGCTGTTTCCCAGTTGAAATTCCAGCTCAAGCTTTAGCTTGATGGATGAGATGGATTTTTTTTGTCAATGTTACTAACAATGGGGTTTGGTCAATAGAAAATTAGGCTTCAGGGATACGTTACCAGATAAGTATTTATTTTATAGTAATGAACTCATGTATGTTTTTCAATGTTTAAAATATGATTTGCTTGTGAATATAGATATGATTGCTTTGAAAAATGAATCTACAACAAAAATATATTGGATATGGCCAGACAGATTTATTATTCCTGGAGGATAGCATTAAGATGACACAAAAGTGGGGGATTTAGAAAAACCCATGTCTGTTGCTATTAAACTTCTTTACTATATTTAAATGGGTGCCCATTTTCAAACCCTTTTGTATGTATTTTTATAAACAAGAAATTATACAATTTTGTACTCTTTTTTTTGTGCAGAAAACCCACTTTTTAGTCTTAGTAATGAACCCCTGGTTACTTTTGGGACAAACAAACATCATGTGACCCTATGTATTCAGGAACCTTTCCAGGAGTTAATGGTAGATCACTGAGAAGCAGAATTCTCCGTTTTACTCCTACGGAGTTTTTAAAATTTTTTCTGTCATGTCTGTTGAAACCCGATGCATTTCTTCTTTGACTATTTTTTTGCTTTTAATTTAAAAGGTTTTTCACCTTGCTGTTTCATGGTCACAAGAGTTTTCTATCCTTGTCCCCTAAAGCTGTGGGGGGTTTGAAAGCAGTGTTGCATATTTAGCCTTCGGTAAGTAGTGAGCCTTTAATTTACAAGGAGGAGATTTTATCTTCAGTAAACAAAAGGTCATGGACATATTCTATGAGGCTAAAAAACAATTGTTTTTTGTAATTTCTTAGAGATTGTTTGCTCCGATTGAGCGCCCATCCATGGTGATTTTAAACCCCCCCTCTCTGCTCTTCAGGAAAACCAAAAAATAAAAATCTGTATGCATAAGAGCACAAAAAATTCTCTTATCTCATGACCATGACAAGTAAATTTATTGACCCTGTTTTTAGAAATAGACTTAAATTTATTTGTCCCTTATGTTAAAAGCTAATCTCTGTAGTTGTAAAACCCTTAAAAACATGACACATGGCATACTTACAGATCCATTTGGGGACAAAAAAAATTCCAAGTGGAGAATAAAAGCCCCAGGCTACAGGGGAAATTTAACAGGTGCAAAATGCTAATGAAAAATTTGCTTCCCCACATGTATCCATGAAGATGGCATTGTATTCTGCACAAACCCCAATTAAAAGATAGGGGTGTGTGAATGGTCGTTCATCAGTATCTTTGCATTTGAGCACTCTCCTCTGTATGGTGCTGGAGCTTTTCTGCATGCTGGTGGGAACTGGTTTTATTAATGTTTTTTTTAGAAAGCAATTCCCCCCTTAAAATAAAGGGTGTGGGCGATTTTTCACAGTGATTGCACCGTGTAGTTTTCCCACATAGACCGGGGTTTTATTGCCCCCATTAGGAAGTTTTGTCCGCCATGGAGGTTTGGTATCTCCTTGTGTTTGTTTTTTTAAAGTAAAAAATGCCCCTTTTGATATAAGTTTTGTAAATTTGTTAGTGAAGCTAATGTGGGATCGCAAGAAATAAAGACCTTGATGGGGTTTTCAAAAAATTTAGCCAAAATATAAAGATACCTAGATTTTTTTTTTTTGGTGTGCAGTTTTTTTCTGTAATTGGGGCAAAGGGTGTCATATTTTGTTTTGGGATTGGGATATGCTGGGAAAAACTGTTAATCAAACGTAAGGAATCATCAATTTGGTTGAAAACCCATCATGGTGCTCACACATAAAGTTTAATTAGTACCTGTTTTGCTTTATCTATGTGCAATTACACTGGGGAACACTCATTTTGGTGCCTTAAAAGTTGGAATCATTTTTGAGTATGTTTTGGGTTGATTTGAAAAGCACCCTTTTCTCCCACAGCTTGTTTTTGGGGTTTTGGCTTGCCTCTTTACACATACAGGGTCCCTTATCCCCCGTTCGGCGTCATTTGCAGTTACGCCCCGTCGGTTTTGGAAAAAACCTGTTATGCTCGTTGGTTTCACATTAGGGGCTCCCGTGTAAGTAGTTGTTACGTCGTTGGGGAAGTAAGTGCTGTAAAGCAACACTTTTACTGCTTGCCCTTTTTGATGCAGAAGCACGGTTGGGAAAAATTGCTCTTGAAATGCAAACCCCCCCTAAAATTGCGGGTAAAACTCCAAAAACTCGCAAATACAGTCTTGGCAAAGTTAGTGTGATGTCGATGAAAAGTGGTCCAGGCCCTGAAATGGCCGCCCCGTTCCCGGAGCACAAACCCCCCCCAAAAGGAAGCAGCAAATATCCGTGTTGTGTTGAAAACTGCACAATTCATCAAAGGGTGACAAAAAAGCAATCCACTATGGGGAAAAATACATTTTTTGGCAAGGAAACAAAAAAGTCCATGAAGTCCCATAAGCCCCGCTGAATTATGGAGAAGGAAAAATTGTACAGTAAGCGAAAAAATTGGTACCCCCCAACCAAATTGGCCTTCCCCAAAATAATTTTAATATCGGGGTTTTGGGGGACCGACGGGCGCAAAATCTTCACAAAATAAAACTGACTGGCGAGCTCAGCAGTTTCAGATAGAACCCCAAAAGTTTTTCCTGGCTCCCCGAAAACTTGAAGGGGTGGGTTTTCAGTAAACAAATTTTTAATGTGGATGAAAAAGTCTGTTTTGGAAACGTATGCCATCACGAACCACATTTCCCCTGAAGGAAGGTTGCTCCGGAAAAAGCAGGAAGAAGTCAAATTTTGCTGGGGTAAAAAGAGGGTGTTGCAAAAAACCCCCTTTCACCGAGGAAAAAACCAAAAGCCATGAAAATCTCCCCCAAATTAGCTTCCCGTTTTGGGGAAAAAACAAAAAAAAGCCTGGATTAAAGGTCATTTTTCAGGACTTTAATTTTTTTCAGTCTTGTGCCATTTTTTTAGAAATTTTTGAGGAGAAGAATTCGATTTCAAAAAATTTACTTTTGATGGACAAAAGCAAACATCCCAATTAGATTACAAAAGCCTCTGCCAAAATTAAATGGTCTTTCTGCCTCCAAACACATCTCTACTGCAAGTTTGGGAAAGGCCATTGCAACGTGAAAGGGTATTACTCCCGGGGCCATTTTCCAAGACAAAATTCGGGAAGGAAAACCCAAAATTTTGGAATTTTTGGAAAAAATTTAAAAATTGGCTGTTTGATAAAATAGCACAAACATGGGAAGAGGGACAAGAATGCCTTTGAATGGTGTGTGGAGCAAGCTGACACTTTTTTGTCTGAAAGCAGGATGAGGACATTTCTGTACATCAAAAACTTGTGTCATTTGCAAATGTGTTGGCTTTTAGAAGGGAAGGAATGTTGCGGGGAAAAAGAATTCCCCGGGTTACACTGGGAAAAGATTAAGGACTGGACCAACAACAAAACCCCGGGGGGGAAAATAAGGGGGGGAATATTAAAAAACCAAACCCTCTCGTTCTAACTAAAAAACACCCTTTATGGGGCCGAACAACTTTCAAGAAAAAGATCCTATTTTAGAACGTTTTTTAAGGTTAGCGGGGCCTTGGGATGGGTTGCTTCTTAAAAAAATTTCCCCTCAAAGCTCCCAGGCAAGCAAACAAATGACCTGGATGGTTTCTTTGCCAACCCAACACATCAGTTCAAACCAGCTGATAAATTGGACGAAAAGTTTTCAATTTTGAAGACGTTTACCCGTGGGCACACGGTGGGAAACCCGGACGATGACCTCAATCCCCTCCCCATTTTCCCTTGCATTTGAAAACCCAGGGACGTACGTGATGTCGTGTTTTTAGGTTTTTTTTAAAGGGGTTTTACCCCAAAGACAATGATTGCATCATTGTTAAAAGGCGCAGGGACCCAAGGTGGGACCACACCCATCTTGGAATGGTGCCCCCGAAAACAAACAGAGAATGCTGTTTAATTTCAGGTTACCCCATCCCCGATAGTATGGGTCCCCCCTTGGGAAACCCAAATTTTCAAACAAGATGCAAAATTGTCTGTAGGGGTCGTTGTTTAAAACCCTTTTAAAAAGCAGTGCGTAAAATTAATCTTTTTAAATTTACCCACAGATTACCAAATGCTAGCGCAGCTTTCAGCTCGGGCAATCGGACAGGGGATGATTTGGAGCGCAACCCCCCCTCTGTACAGTACTGACATTGTCCTTAACTTTGTTAGTGTATCTGCTAATAGTTTTTGTATTACATTGTTTTTAATGATTATCTTCTAATTGATACTGTACATTGTTTCCTTAAGCCTTTTTTACCCCTAATTGACTGAAAGTTTTTCTTAACTGTTACAGTATTTTTAATATGGTACTGTCATTGTTGGGTTTTTTTTTCTTTTTTCTATTTCTTACTTGTTTTTTTTTTTTTGTTGTCCTATTACAGTACTGTAGTACATTTTTCCTTTAAAAAAAAAAAATTTTAATTTCCGCTAAACCCGCACAGTATATCCGCTGCCAGAGTCGTGTCCACAATATCCCCCTGGAGTTTACAGTAGCATGTGAAGCATGAGGGATTGCAAGAAATGATACAGCGATTTGACCATGAATTGCCTAGATAAAAACTTTGCCAATTTATTGATATCCATAAAATAAAGCATCTTTGTGGTACAAAGTCTTTCCAACTAACAGTTTGTTTTTCGGCGCGCACGCTTACACAGCGGGCCCCCGTCTTGTTTTAATAGATATCAATGAAATTGCCAAAGTTTTATCTAGGCAATCCTAGAGGAACCCCGGGACATTTCTTTTATAAAACACATTGTTCTTTATGCTTTTATCCTCTAATACATACTCGCTAGTTTTTCATCCCCTTTTAATTTAAACTGATTGTTCAGTACCTTTGGTTTTTCCGCCTGATCCTCGTTTGCTATCCCCTGCCATTTCGGAACGTAACCCCCGCGGGGTAACGGGGGTATACCGTAAATTTAAAAAATCAATCACGAAAAATTTTAGAATCATTAATCAAACCTCTAAAAAAACGCGCTAGAACAAAATGCGGGGCGTTGTAGGGTCCTAAAACATCCGGGGCCGGGCCCCCTGTTTATATTTTTTTTTTGATACTGCTGGGTTTACGATCATTTGTTATGGCACATGGTTAAACCAGCATGTTTTTTATTTTTAAATTTTTTTTATAAAAAATAAAAAAATTTTTTTAAAAATTTTATTTTTTTTTTTTTTTTAATTATTTAAAAATTTTTTTTTTTAAATTTTTTTTTTTTATAAAAAAATACTTATTAATTTTTTATAAAAAAAAAATTTTTCAATTTTTTAAATTTTAATAAAATTTTTAATTTTTAAATTTTATTTTAAATAAAATTTAATTAAAAATTAAAAAAAATTTTTAAATTTTTAAAAAAATTTTTTAATTTTTAATAAATAAAAATTTAAATTTTAAAAAATTTTTAAAAATTTTAAAATTTTAAATTTTTTTTTAAAATTTTTTTTTTAAATAAAAATTTTTTTTTAATTTAAACAAATTTTTTAAAAATTTAGTTAATAATTTTTTTTTTAAATTTTTTTTAAATTAAATAAAAAAATTAAAAAAATTTTTTTTATAAAAAAATTTTTTTTTTATTTTTTAATTTTAAAAAAAAATATTTTTTTTTTAAAAATTTTTTTAATAAAATAAAAAAAAAAAAATTTTTTTTTATTTTTTTTTTTTTATTTTTAAAATTTTTTTAAATAAAAAATTATATTTTTAAAAATTTTAAAAAAATTTTTTTTTTTTTTTTTAAAATTTTTAAAAATAAATAAAAAAATTTCCTTTTAAAATTAAATTTAAATTTTTTAAATTATTTTTTTTTAAATTTTTAAAAAAATTTTTAAACCCAAACATTTAAAATTATTTTATTTAAAAAAATTTTTTAAAAAATTTATTTTAAAATATAAAAAATTTAAAAAATGTTTTTTAAAAAAAAACCCTCATCATGTACTATAGTGTAAAAACCTTTTTTTTAAAATTAGTGAGGGCAGTTCCCCAAATAATACCCCTTATAATGGAGAAAATATTTCACCATACATACTCCCATATTTTGTTCTATATACCCCTTTTTCCCAAAATAAAAATTTTCCTTTTAATACCACTCATGGGGGTAAAATTTTAACTGCCTCCCATGACCACCTTATAGTGATTTCCAGGTTTGTAGACTTTAAAAAGTAGTTTTTGGAAGTTCATTTAATGATTTCACGGGTGACGTTATCTATGTTGGAATTTTTCTTTTTCCCAATTTTTTCTCCATCCAGGTCCCCAGGGACTTTTTCCCTCCGGACTTATCTCGTCTTGCAGAATTTCCCCACAAAAACATCAAAAAACCTTCCCCCTTTTCCAGCATATACCTCCCCTTTCCCCCGTTCTATTAAAAATTCCCCATCCAAAACACCCCAAATAGAAAAACGACCCAAATTTGTGTCTCAAACGCCCCTCTAGACAGAAAAAGTCCCCTTTGAAAAGCTAAAAGGGGCCCCTTTTTTGGAAACCCAGTTTTTATTTCTTCTTTTTTTCCCCCATTTTAGTGGGAAAACCCATCCAATATAAGAAAGGCAAAAATTGGGGTAGGAAAAGGGTAGCCCCCCCCTTTAGGTAGGAAAGGCCCTAAAATTTTCCAGGCGGGCCTATTGGGAAAAAGTTGCCTCCCCCCAATTGGTTGGGGAAAATAGGAAAACCCCTTTTAAGTAGTTTAAAAGGGCCCCTCTTTAAAGGTTTGGGGTTAGTTAAAAGGCTCCCCATTAGGTATGAAAATTTGTAAGTGAGGAAAGGTAATTTAAACTTTATGGGCCCCCTTATTGGTTAGGAAAAAGGAAAATAAGCCCCTGTTAGGTAACTAAGTAAAAAGCCCCCATGGGGGGGGTATATCAGCCCCCTTTTTGGTAGGAAAAATATGTAGGTCCCCCCCATTGGGGTGGTTTGCTGGGAAGATATAGGCCCCTGTTAGGTAGGTTTTTTAAAAAGTTTCCCAATGGGCGGTTTGTAGGGCCTTTTAGGTAGGTATATACCCCTCAAAAGGGTTTATTTAGGCTGTTGGTAGGTTTTATAGCCCCCAAAAACTTCACTAGCCAGGGCCCCCCCATCACCGGGTAGATTTGCCCCCCTTTAACCAAACCCAAGAGGGGCCCCATCCCCGGGGAAGAGTCCCCCTAAATTCCCAGGTCAAGGGGCCCCCTTTCACACCACCAGTCAGAGTGCCCCATAAAAACCCACCATTCGAGCCCCCCCTCTGTTGGTGATGGGGGCATTTGGCCCTGGGGGGGGGGCCTCGGGACTGGTTGGGATGTTCAGACTCTAACAATATTTTAAATTTTAATCGGGAAAGGTCATCCCGATGTATCAGTATTTTTGCTGTAGAGCAATCTTTTTCATTTTTTTTTTACTAAGCCCCTCTCATGGATAGGTGTGTGAACAATTGTTTATCAGTGATCTGCAAATGGAGCACTGAGGCTTTTATTGTCTCATAAAAGGGAATAATTTTTTTTGTTCCGCGGGTTTTGGAAAATGTGGGGTTTTGGCTATAAAATGTTTTTTTTTAAAAGGGGGTTTTTCACTACCGGTTTTCTTTTTTAAAATTAAAGATATTGCGAAAAGTCCCCCTTTTTAATATCAGTCCCAAAAATAGCGTCCTACCTATTCTAGATTTCCCCTTTGTTTTGGCTGCATCGTTTCCCCTTTTCAAGCTGGTCGCTATTGCTACGATGTTGACCTCTTCTGAAAATGCTTTCCAAACCTGGTTGTATAGTTACCCGGGCCTGGTTTGAAACTCCCTGATAGGCTGCCAATGCAGGTTTTTTATGTACAGGGCCTGGTGTCCTCTCAACTCGTCACTCCAGGCCTGTCAGGGGAGTCGCTAGGTGGTTTATGGCTCAGATAAAATGGCAGCTGCCTCAAACCTGGCTCAGATCAGAGCATCAGTGGGCCTGCACTGTAAAAAAAAAACTACTGTTGAAATCCGCAACAGTAAACTGGGCAGCGGCTCGATGAAGTGACATCATCGTACGCTGCCTCTCCTAGGTTGCACAGCTGTCACAGTATCAGGCAGAAGAGCAAGGAGCTCAGCAGGAGAAAGAGAAAGGTGAGTATTATTGTTATTTTGTTTTTCATTAGCGGCCTACA
The DNA here is from genome assembly GCA_025379985.1 of Phyllomedusa bahiana. NCBI lineage: Eukaryota > Metazoa > Chordata > Amphibia > Anura > Hylidae > Phyllomedusa > Phyllomedusa bahiana. Next base: position 11,276 of record JAODAL010061488.1, on the reverse strand, counting down.
AAACTACCTAACTATGGAGGGGTGCTTATATTCCTATCTGACTGTGGAAGGGAGCTTTATGCCTGCCTAACTATGGAGGATATCTATATATCTGTCTAACTATGGAGGGGACCTATATACATACCTACCGACCAAAGGGGCCTATATACCTATTTCATATAAACACTACAAAAATTATGACAGTACTAAAGTCTATTTCCTGCAGGGGACAGAATTCAGGCCGCACAATATGATCCTGGGGGTACGAGCCACAGCCGCAGCACAACCTCCAGGGAGTTGGTCCTCTTTTTTTCCCCCGTAAATTGTGCCTGTAAGCTATGGCTCAATCCACCCCCTGCAAAATACAGTACCCACCGATCATCCCATAACCCCCCACCATCACCCCATGAGGAGTTTGTACAGAAATAGGGAACGGGTAAGTGAGGATTCTGAGATGTGTGTGTGGTAAATTCTGCAGAGACAAGTCGTGGCTGGGAGAAATCATCATGGTGGTCTGGGCCGAAAGGAAAAAAAACAAGGGGATGACAACCACTCCAATCAGAAAAGACGTCACCGGTGAGTCACTGGCTGTAACTATACTGTAATTACTTATATGTCTGCAGAGCCTGTGTGCAACTGATATGGTGCTTGCATGTGATCATGGTCTGTCAGGATTATTAGGCCTTAGGTAGGGGTAGAATTGGAATTAATGATCTTGGTATTGTGGAATTTTTTTAATAACAGTATGATGGTAATACGTGTGGTACTGTATATCTGCTCCATGTATTGGTGTATTTGGTGCCCGTGTTATTTAGAGGTATTAAAGTATCATGCATAAATGAGAGGTCTTGAAAAGGCAAATTTGTTGCTCATTTTCATTATACAGTGACTCAGTGGCGTCACTATGCAGTTTTATCTGTGGCTCCTGCCCCATATAAAATGCCTGTTGCCCCGAATCAGTTGTCCCCCAGCCCTCGGTACACACCACAGTGAGAAGCTCCACCCACCCCCAGAGCTTCACCAATCAGTGCAGGGAGCAGTGAGAGCAGCCCTGCCCTCCACTTCTGAGCACTAGCACTTACAGCACAGCAGAGATTCCTGCTTCCTCTTGCAGCAGATCATCCCTATGGAAACCAGAACGAGCTTCTGGTTTCCTCAAGAGGTGCAGTTCTGCCTGCACAGCCCAAGAGCCCGTTGGACCCCAGTAACCTTCCATCAGGTATGCCCTGAGGCAGAGAGGTGGGAGTAGTGCTATGCCCCCCTCAATGTGTATACTGATATACTGTACCTGTGTCACAGAGGTACAGTATGTTCGTATATACAGACAATCTATACATGTATAATACTCATCACTGTGTTACATTTGTATATATACTGTCCCTGTGTGTAACATATATACACACATTACACCTGTGTATTATTATATGTGCACAAACACAGGTGTAGTGTATGTATGTATATGTTACACACAGGGACAGTATATACACATGTGTTACATGTGTATACATACTGTCTCTGTGTGTAACAGCTGAGCAGGTGGCATCCGCAGCTGAAGTCATCTGTGATGAATTAAAATGGAAAACGGTCAAGCAAATAAGTGGGCCTGCACTGTAAACAAAAAATCGCAAATAAAGTGAAAAATAAAGAAAAAAACACACACAACCCTTTCCCCATTACAAATACTTGTCATTGAAATTTTTTTTAATACGTACACTTTTGGCATCACCGTGTGCGTATCAATCTTTGTTTTAAAACTTTTATCTAACCTCTTCAATGAACGCTGCAACAAAAATAAATAAAAAGCAATGCTGAGATTACATTTTTTTGTTCATTCTTGCTGCACAAAAAATGGAATAAAAAGCGATCTAAAAGTCACACAAAACCCAGATTAGTGCCAATGAAAAAAAACAATTCTGCAAAAAAAGCCATTCGTTCGTCCATGTAACGATTTCTGGCCACACAGCCAGAAAACATCCTGGAACAGGGGGATCCCCAGGGCCCACTGCAGGCAAAAGATGGTAATACCGCAGGGGGTAGCCGAAGTGCAGGGCTGGAAGGCTGGACACTGGAGGTTGATAAACGGATGCTCAGTGCAGGTGTGTAGCTGTTACAGAGGTAGGCAGGTGGTGCAGCAGCAGATTTTCCAACAGGAACCCATGATGTATGAACCTATGATGAAACAGCAATGCGCAGCCAAGGGGGCGCAGCTGGGCAGGGCTGGGCAGTTCTTCGGAACTGAGGGTACCACCGCAGTACGGACAGGTTTAAACTGCGTCGACGGGGGCGTTCCCCTGGGGGAGAGATGAGTGCGGTTGACCTCCATAGGTCATTTGGAAAAACGAGGTGTCAGGCGAGGTGGGCTCGTGGTTTAAGGTACAGAGCGTGGAGGCTTGCGAGGCGGGTGGACGTGGCTGCTGGCGTGTCAAGCTCCCTCTCAGCAAACGGATGTGATCCAGGTAGCCAAAGGACGAGGTCGTCCAATGTGGTGGGTAGGTCACGCCCAGCCAACTCGCCCTTAAGGTCCATGAGGCCCCCCAGAAGGGAAACGGGGCCTCATTTTTCCCAGAAGCTCAGGGCCAGGGTACGAAACTGGATGGCATATTGCCCACGTAAAATCGCCTGACGGAAACCAAATACGTTTTTGAAGCGCGATGTTTTGGGCCCCCAGGTAGTCAAAGGTTCCCCAAAAGGACTCGGAAAACCCCGGAGACCCCCTGTGGGATCCCCTCTCCCCCACGGGGTTGAGCCCCGGCCAAGGTTTCCCCTGACAGCGGTAAGATAAAGGGCCCACCTTGGCACGGCAGAAGAAAAATGGTGGGCCAGGCCCTAAAATGGATGGTGCACTGATTAAAGGGGCCGCGGACACGTATGAGGGTCTCCGAATAAGGGCAGGAGAGGCAAGTGCAGGCTGGACTGGACTGGCAGCAGGAGGCGGAGCCAGCAGGTGGTGGAGCAGGTGTAGGGCCGTGCAGACTGACTTCGTTTTAGTGGGTGGTGATGGTTGCAACTTAGGAAAAAATTGCTCCAGGTGGACAGCAGACGGTTCACCACGTACCAGGCAGGCAAAAAACACTCCGGCGGGGTCCCTATTTGATGGTTAGTTCGTATGTAACGATTTTTTTTTGGCCACACAGCCAGGAAAAAAATCTGGAAAGGGGATCGCGGGCCCACTGCAGGCAGAGTGGTAATCCGAGGGGGTAGCCCAAGTGCAGGTTGGAAAGGGGGAACGGGGGTTGATAACGGTGTCAGTTTCGGGGTAGCTTCAGAGGTTGGCGGTGGGGGCAGGGCAGTGTCCAACAGGGGGCCGATAGACGTTTGAACCCATGATAGAACACAGCAATGCAGCAGCCAAGGGGTCAAGCTCTTTGCTGAAACAACAACAAACTGACAAGAGGGAAGGTAGGAGGTTCTTATGTAGCCAGAGGTTACGGTCATGGGCAGGGCCAAGTATCTGATCTTAAATGTGGTGCGTGCACGTGTGCGACAGGAGCCAGGAAGCACAGGGGTGAGGTCAGGAGTGGAAGGAGCCAGGACAGGGGTGGCAAAGAGCCGGGACACCAGGGGTGTCGCAGCAGCGGCCGGGCCAGGAGGCAGGGCACGTGTCGGTCCTTGCGGGGCCGCAGCGGTGAACCGTGGCGCAAAATAAAAATAAACAAATTATGGCTATCGAGTTTATGATGGAGAACATTTGTTTATTTTTTTGTGTGTGTCTTGTAAAACATTTAAAAAAAATTTTAAAAGGGTTCCTGTATGTATGTATGCACCTGTGAGCGCTGTAAAAAAACAAAAAAATACCGGACTTTTTATAAAATTGCCCCCCAAAATTTTGGAATAAAAACCCTTTTTGGAAAGGCGGAGAAAAAAATTTAAAGAAAAAAAAAATTTTTAAAACATTTGTCTTTAAAGGGGGTTTTATGCTACATTACACTTTATACTTTATTTTTGGGCTTTAAAAAATCCCATTTTCTTTCCCCCCAGATTCAGGGGGAAAAAATAGGGGGTGTTTTATAGTCTGAAGGGAAAGGGCAAAATTTGGGTGATGGGGGGGCCCTGGGCGGGAAAAGGTTTGGGCCCTGCTGGGGTTAAAGCAGAAGGAAGGCAGGGGGCAGTCTTGTTGCTAAAAAGCCGGGCGGCGGGGTTTAATTAACCGCGTTACGCATTTGGACTTCCTGAACATATAGAGCGATCTCACGTGTGAGCCTTTTCCTTACGGGCGGGCAGTGGTGTTTATTTCAGCTTGCAACGCCCCTAATAAAGGGCCTGTGCCCCGTTTAATTTTGGAAACCCCCGCAACCCCTCCTGCCCGTGAATGCTGAAGGATGAACCAGGATCTATGTGGGAAAATGTGAAAAAATTAGAGACAGGAACATACTTTTTATTTTCTCCATAAAAATACATGCCGCGGTTCACAATGTGTCATAAAAAATGCTTTTGTGAATGAGCCCAAAACATAACATAGAAGGCCCAGGTTGTTTTAGGACCCTAGCAATTCCCTTGAGGCCAGTAGAAGCCAGTAAACACGCCCCTGAATTAAAAAATGAAGCCAAGAAAACAAAATGAGGTAAGATAATCATTAAGTAGACAACCCCTTTAAGTAAATAATCTTCTATTTTTCAGTGATTTTTCTAGTCAACTTTATTAACAACAAGTAAGAAACATTTGTGTTGTGGTTTTTTTTTTTTTTAAAGTTAACATTATTAAAATTACCACATATAGAATGACATCAGTTATAAAATTATAACCACACAGTGAATAAGCTACTGGAATAATAATATTAATTATTCAGCCATTATTCCTATTCAGTTACCCTATAGATGTCATGTTCCTTGTTACTAACTGAAAGCTAGGAGGTTAAATATGTTCTGATTGCATGTTTTTCCATACAGTTGCTCTACGGAAGCCATTAATATGGACAGGAATGTGGGCTGTATCTTTTTTATTTTCTTGTAAGGTAGGAAGAGGCGCAGAGTTTTTAATACATGTAGAGTTGAACATTTTATGATTTCCTATTACATACAATGGGTGAAATAAGTACTGAACACGTCGCCAATTTTCAGAGTAAATATATTTCTAAAGGTGCTATTAGTAGCATAATGTTGTACCATGTTAGCCATAGAAAGTGGTAGAAGAGTGAAAAAATCAAACGCTACCTTTTAGAGGCTGAGTGTATTTTTTTAATTTTTATTAAACTGTATTTTTATTAATAGTTTTCAATAAAGTAAAAATTTTACAAAACAGTGTATAACAATTCCTTCAGATTTGACACAAAGATATGAAATTGTCCAAAACAGAAAGAATATGCAATGTCCAATTTTTATATCACATTTAACTTTCCAATCATCAATGTACTAATATTATGGTGAGAGTTGACTCAACACTAACCAATTACGAGGAAGACACATACACATGACAAAAGACTCAACATAGACACGATGGGGGGCGAAGTGACAAATATGACCATTATAATCTGAGAAACCGATAGAAGGCCTACATAGAATCAATATACATCAAGGACATTCAGATTTCATGATTTGTGACATATGTATCCCATATGTCCCATGTCAAATGAAAATTATCTATAGTGTTGTTCAATATGGCGGTGAGATGTTCTAAGGACCTTATATCCCTCAATCTCCTGAAAACATCACATAATTTCGATGGGTCTTTGCGCTTCCAATGTGAGGAAATAATACATTTTGTTGCATTAAGAATGTGTAAAAGTATTTTCTGTATAGGTTTTTTCAACTTAACTGGAACAATACACATAAAATGGATCAAGGTACTGAAACTCGAGAACTGTTATTTGATGAGCTTTCAAGAGTACTAACTCTCTTCTTCAGACATGGTGTTATACAAGAAACTGAAAATTTGCAGACTTTTTATACACAAAAGACATGGACCTTAGAATCCTTAAAAATAACAACATGCAATAATTATAGAAGTTATTTACAACAGGTCAAGAAATAATCTGGAAACTTGTGAGGCGTGACAGAATGGATCAGTAATTCTTGCTGTTATCTGTTAGCTATCAGGTCGTGATTTGTGGCCCTCACAGTTCACATATAGCATGATATGAAACTGGAGTGAATATTAAGCCCATTTTGCAGAGTTTGACATTTTTGCATTAATTTAAATTCCCACTTCTTCCTCTCCTTCTGCGTCTTAAAATGTCCCATTAAAACCACAACCTGCAAATCTTCAATAGAGTTGTCTTCGCTGGAGAAATGTGCGGCCACTGGAAGATCATTCTGCTTTATAATGGTGAATCTTGGTAATTCATGCTTTGAGACTGAGTCCAACTTAGTGAACAAATTGTCCTCTAAGGTGGCAGAAAAAGAATTGAAAGCTAAAATACTTAATTCCTTTCAATGGCTAACTGAAAAAGCTAGAAACACGTCAAGCAAGGGCATAGCTACAGGAGTGCACGGTAGCAACTGCATGGGCCCTGCAATCCTAGGGAAACCAAAAGCCCCTTTGACACATAGGAAGACACCGGTATTGGAAATGGCACATGGAAACTGGCAGGAGCCTCATTTAACTTTTTGCACCACCCCAAGAACTTTAAAGTTACGCATCTGCTGCACTTTGTACATTGATAAATGTATGGCGCAAGAACATCCCAATGGGGAACATGGAGGTTCAGCTTAGCATGGGTGTAGTTATAGGTGTTCTGCGGGTAGCAGCCCCTATGGGCCCTGCATCCTGTGAGAGGCCCCAAATGCCCTTTGAACACATAGAAACCTGGTATTGGAAATGTCACCTGGAACTGGCAGGTGCCAATAGGCAGTTCGGCATAAATCCTTAAGGGCCTAATAACTATTTAAAACATAGTAACTAGTAATGTGGGGCCGCGATTTGAATTGCTGGCTGATGCGCCCTGAAGGTTCATAGATGACTGATGGCAGCCCCTGGTAATGAGGAGAAAGGGGGGGGGCAATTTCACTTTTTTGCACAATGAACCAAGAACTGAACTTATGCTCTGCAGGCTGGACTAGATTAGACAGTAGTATCATTGGTGCAGCGAGAAACATGGCAATGGGAAACATGAGTCAGGATAGCAGGCCTATATACATACATTTGGTTGAGTACAGGGGAGGCATATAAAAAATTAAGATTTGAAGCTACAAGGAGAGAGTAAGAGTTGTCTGCATTGCACATCAAGTCAAAAGTGTAATAATTTTCAAATAAAAAGTCAGCCTAAGATTTGTAAATCAGCGTTGCAGCATAGAATACAACTTGGTAGAACAGAGCACAGGAACTACAGACATGAGATGTAGTTATCTAATGTGTATTTCACATTGTCAAGAAAGACGCTGCTACAGTCCAGTGACTATCGGCAAACCAGGGCAACAAAATGGCTCAGATCCACGCTTGATTCATTTTTATAAGGGTCAAACATCCACATTGTCCAGGGAAAGATGATAACTTTTGTCAGATATCACTCCCGCCACTGTACTGAATTACATTCTGAGATAACGCTGGCTGCTGGGCAGGATAAATCTTCTATGGTGTGTTGAGCAAGCTTAGGCCATTCATCCAGTTTGGACAACCAGAGGTTGAAGGGGTCCAGACTAAGACCAAAAACATCAATGTTCAGCCGCAGGTAGTCATGGACCATGGTCTTAAGTGGTACTCTGTGAGTCTGAAGCTGCCCTGCCTTTGCAAGCGTTGTGAGTGTAAAAATTGGTTTTGCCAAATGTCACCCAGTAGGGCTCTGCCACATTGTGTGCTGCTGCGGCGATTTGCCATTCTACTTCTGCCGCATTGCTGAAGTTGTTCCACTGTGACATTAGAATGTGAAGGCGCAAAAGATGTCTCAAGTTGGTCAATGAAGCACTGTACGCAAAAATCCTGGCATTCTACTGTCAATTTACTTTAGGTGTCGCACACCCCCTTGCCTGTGCCAGATCTAGTACCCACCACTGTTTAGGTCCTGAATGCCGCAGGAGCCCGTCAACTGCTCTTGACCTTGTTCACAACACATATTAATTGAGTACGCTGGTTCTCTTTGCACGAGATGCTACGTGTTGAGTTGGGATCTGGACCTTGCCACCATCTCAGCATGTTAAAGAAGTGTCAGGCGCAGCCGAGACCCAACTCCAAGGTACTGTGAACCCACCAAACTCACCCCAGTAACAAGTCAGTGAGATGTAACGCCCTTGGACCATCTTACTATCCATGGTGTCTGTAGTGAGATGGACCAGCCAAGGCAGGACACTTTTTTTCTGCAAAGAAATGCCTGCCTCGGCATCTAATATGGGGCATGCGAGGACCATGACGTGGCAGAAACTATCTGTGTCCAACAGGAGGAAAGCAACATTTCCAAGGACCAACAGCCCTGGCAATGCCGACATTCAGGCGTTTGCTTTGGATGTTGGTGTGAAAACTTTCATATCCCCACAACCAGTACACAGAAGGCTGACTGATCAACTGGCCGCCGTATGCATGCAGGGCACACTGTGGAGGGGAAGGTTTAGGCTGTGTTGCTGAAGGTTGAATCGCCATCATATCCTTGGACTATTTATGATTGATGAATACATTTGTGCCGAGACTGAGAGGAAGAGAGAGTAAAACCGCTGGATCAGGGTCCTGCTAAACACTGAAGAACAGATGGCGACTCTGTCAGTAATGTAGACCCACAGGGACTGGCAACGATGACAGCCTGACGGTCCTTACTTACGATGTGCTCGCTTTGTGTTGTCCGGAGCCACGGGAAGAGTGACTTGTCTCGACCTATATCTCCACTTCTTTACACACCCTCCTCTTTGCTTACCACCTCTAGTTCTCACACATGTTCAAAAGCTAAATATGTATATATATATATATATATATATACTATAAAATAGAAAAATATAATTATATATATCTATATATATATAATATATATGTGATCACAATAACGCACTGGATATTTCAGCGTTATGTGGACTTAAAATCTGGTAACATTACACTTTTTGTCATTGAGTAAGATTTAGCAACAAGAGAACTCTATTTCCTGGATAAATATTTTATGACAATAACACAAGATATTTGAAAGTATTCACCCCCTACAATAGCAAAAAATAACTTTTTCTTCACCACCAACCACTGTTTAAAATATAATTCTTTGTATTGAGATTTGGAACGTGTGTTAAACAAATACTGAACCCCCTAAACTGCCAAAATGAACTTTTCTCCACTCAGAATAATTTTACCAACCAACAACAATTTAAAAATATATACAGAAAGTGAGCTTTAAAAGGAGGTTCAGGAACCAATAAAGTGAAATATTTATAAAACACGGTTATGTGATTTTAACAGGCCAATGAGAGCCCACAACCACAGCGATTGACATTTTGACACTTCTCTTCTCTCACTGATTGATGGCGCCAAAAGTCAGATAGGCGCTGAAAAACTATTAAAATGTGTGTCGAACGCCATGCTAACTTGAACATTTACTTGAAACAACATAAAAGTTCAGTTCAGTTGATTCAATAAATCGAGATGTCGAACCTCGAACTTAATCTTTTTTTGGAATGGTTCGATCAACACTATTAGCTCTCAGGGACAACATCTAGGTCAACTTTCCTCACTGAGAAGTAAACACAACAGAGTTTTTTAGGTTAAAGGGGCTTGTAGGGGCAAACCACCAGACAGTTAGGGGGGAAATCAGGTCCGAGCCCCTTTCCCAATACAATTGGCACTGACAAAACCAAAACACCAAGTCACGAATCCTCTCAAGCCCCCAAACCCCCCGGGGAGGGAAATGTGGTTCTTAAAGGTAACTGAGGCCCAAAGGGGGTAAAGCAATCACTTTTCATCTCATGAAAATATCCCATTTCAGAAAGAAAGAACAACCACCAAAACTTTTAACAAAATTTGGGGGGGCAAACAAAGGCATCAGAACCGGGGAAACACCAGGGTTGAAAGCCCAAAGGAAACCTGCCCCCACTACTTTAAACCATGATTTGCCCGTAGACAATTGCAAATTTCTGGGGTGGAAAAGCCAGTGAACGGCGACTGTTACCAAGCACAATGAATGGGGCTTATGAGTAAGGGCTCACTCAAAAAGCCCCCAGAAGTTTAAAGGGGGTAGTTTTTCCCTTTAAAAAATATATTGCTTGTACTTCTTAAATTAAAGTTTTGGTTTTTATTGTCATTCCCTCTCTTCTGTGTTCCCCTCCTCTTGGCATCTCTGGCCCTTCTGCCCCCTCTGGTATTGTACTCGTGGGGGGGAAATATGGGGGGTTGTTCACTGTTTTGCTGTCTAATTGATGGTGAGTGCAGACAACAAAACTACAAAGGCGGTTACAACAAAATTGGGGACTTTTTAGCTCGCAATTACGCCCTTGCTCGGGGCGGGGGGGGGGCGGGGGGCCGTATACACCGTAAAAAATTGACAGTCACTTTCTCCCCTCTCGTATTTTTTAGGGGGAGAGAGGGGAATCCTAGTTCTCTATGAAAACTGGGTTTAAACCGTAATGATGGGAATACCCCCCGTATTTTAGGCATAGGCCAAAATATGGACAGATATGTCCATTTAACCCGTGGAACATAACAAGGGAGGGGAAAAACCCAAATCGGGGTCAAAAGGGTAGGTCAAAGGTTTTCCAACCCCGTTTTGTCAAGAAACGGGAGAGTCATTGGAGAAAAAAAAAAACGGGAGACACCATTAAAGGTTGAGAAAAACGGGAAATTAGAAAACTAAGGAATAAAACAATATTGGGGCTTTCATATTTATCTGGAAATAAACCTCTATTTACAAGCATTTTCAAAAGATCTCTATATTTTTTATCCCCCTTATTTACAGTTGCGTGTTGCACTAAGAAAATGCAATTTTTTTTTGTGAAAAAAAAAAGGAAAATCAACACATACGAATTTGCGGCAAAAATATTTTTTTGCCCTTTTACATACTTCAGTCATTGAATCCAATATCTAGTGTAAATCTGCAGTTATTCAGTCCACAATCTAATGGTAGTGCTGCAGTCATTAAGTTCAGAAACTAGTGTAAATACTGTGATCATTGTACAGCCTAGTATCTACAATCCAGAGGACACACATACAGTTAGTCCCCGGCGCCCGCCGCCACACCGCACTATGTTAAAAGATTGCGTTGGGTATCGAATCGATCGATAGCGATAGCGGGGCCGCTATGATAAAGGTTTTTTGAAGTGAGAACGATTAGGGGGATTACCATTTTAAATCTATGGAGAGCACAACACTTTTTATTATTCACCCCAAACAAAGGGTGGAGAAGCGAATTAACTCCCCAACAGTCAAAGGATACGTCTAACTTTGGGAAACCCCCTTAGGTTATA
>JAODAL010061487.1:0-20294 GCA_025379985.1 Phyllomedusa bahiana | reverse complement strand
CTATAACTGCATTGTACTGTGAATTCCCCTAAAGCAGGATAAGTGTTTTCTATAATGCGGTTGACCTCTACTTCACCCCTGTATTCAGCTTCTGCACATGTCTGTAAGGCCATGTTCACACGGTTTTTTTTTTGGGGACTATTTAAAGTCCCAAATTCAACCCGGGATGCGCAAATTACGGGCTGAAATAGTCCCAGTCATTAGGGGCAATGCACAGTTTCATAGAGCAATGGTTTAAATCCTCTCCCCGCTCACAATACGCGCGGGGGAGATAAGTGACATGTAAATTATTCAGGGCGAAAAAAAAAAAAACCCGTGCGAGAAAAATGGTGTCTTTTGGGGCGGCGAGCTGCCGCCCCCCAAACCGGCCCGCTCCCCCCCCGCCCCGTACCACGGTTTAATTGCGGGGAAATACTCCCTCAAAATTACCCCTTTTGTGAACATGGGTAAGGGGTATGTTCACCTCCCCTTTTTTGGATCCATGTTGAATTTCGAAAATGGACCCAAAAAAAGTGAAAAACGTTTGGGATCAAAAACACGTCCAACAGTACACAAAATGCGGGGTATATTGAATGGTGTTGGAAGCAGCAGGATCGCCCCCTTTCATTTTAATGGGGAAAATGGGGGGTCTTTCTGACCAAAAATTGACTGCCCAATTTTTGGGAAAATGACCAAAAGTTCAGTGAGACCGCATCGGGGATCCCCCATGTGATCAATAAAAATACATTGCTATTTGTTGGGGCGCGTGTTTGGGCCCCATTGGGGACGGGCGGTTGAAAACACAGTGTAAATCCCCTAAAATGTAAAAGTCATGTGCCCTGCAAAATGAAACCCAGTTTCAGTCCCTCAGAGCTAATGGCGGGGAAAATCAGACAAAAGGGTGGGGAAAAGGTGGGAGTCTTTTTATTTAATACATTAGGGACATTTTAAGAACCCCAAAGGGGGTCGGGGGGGGGCCCTTTCCGTTTGTTTTTCCGGCGTTTTGCGCCTGATTTTGCGGGGCAGGGGGCTCATAAAATTCAATGTAAAAGTCCCCGGCCTCGCCTGTGTTTTGGGGGCCAGGGGCGGGCCCAGGCCAGTGCGGGGCGGGCCCTTGGATTCGGGCGCCGGGGTAGTGCACTCATTTTTGGGGGGAAAAGTCCCCGCGCCTCCCCAGTTTTTGGGGGGGGCCAGTGCGGGGACATGGGCGCAGTGGGGACTTAGGTGCTTTGCGGGGCTGCGCCGAAAACTTTTCCGATGCGAGACGGGCGGGAAAAACGAAAAATCATTCCACGTCGGGGGAGTATAAATCAAAAATGCCTTTATAAGGCGTTAACTTTTCTAGGAAAAGAGCTGAAAAAAAAAAAAAAAATACATAAAACAAAAATCACTTTCCAATACCCAAATTTAAAGAATTGGATATTGGAAATTTTCCCGGGAAAAACAGTAATTCAAAATCCAGAAAAGCTATTCTGATGGTGGCATAAACCCGGCATTAGAATAGGAGCGACAGTGAACCCAAAAATTTAAAACCTATGGGGAATTTTAGACAACAGGAAACCAGGCGGGATAGTTCAAAATACAGTAAAAAAAGCTGAAAAAATTTATTGGTTAAACTCCGGGGGGCTTTGGGTTGCTCAGCAATTAAAAAGGGGCGACAGAGACCCATTCTAGCCATGGGAATAATTTTACAATCGAATGGGCGACAAAGACCCATTCTGTCTATGGAGAAAATTTAACCCAATCAGAATCCACGGCGGGGGAATTTCAAAATACAGTAAAAAGACAGAAAAGAGCTATTGGCTGAGCTAGCGGTGCTTGGCTATCTATCAATTCAAAGCGCAAGCATACATCTCACTTCTCCCATTATAGTCTAAGTGAAGAAGTGGGCGGCACTGAAATTTTCTGTCGGCACTCAGCGCCGTGCAGCATGAAGTATTAATAAAAAAAATATTTTTTTATTAAATGAAAAACAATTAATCAGATAAAGAAGCAGAACCCTTCTTTACAAATAAAGCAGTAAAAACCCCAAAACGCGTTTGTCGCCGAGAACCGGCGCTACATAAGGAATTGCAATATAGATAAATGCCGGGAAATACAGTAATTAAAATTTGTTTTAAGCTATCTCATTGGTCGGCAGAATCCAGCCAATCAAATAGAGCGACCCAAAAATTTTTTTTTGGGGGTTTATTCCCCATTAATAACCTATGAGGAGACTTGACCAATCAGAATAGGAGCTACAATGTTCCATTATAACTTATGGATGGAGAATTGACCAGATCAGAATAGGAGCGACAATGTCCCATTATATCCTATGAGAAAAAATTGACCCATCATATTCAAAGGCGGGACAAGTTCATTCCAAATACAGTAAAAAATGCAGAAACCGAGCTGATGGTTTGAAGCGGCGGGGCTCGACCAGCTTAGCCAAACAAAGCGCCGAGCTACTTTCTCATAGAGTTCTATGGGGAAAAGAATTCTGAGCGCGCTCTGTGATTGCTAAGTTAAAAGAGGCGCCGTTTATTTGACCAATGGGAGAGCGAGCAAACTCTCCTATGGGTTTTTCAATGCAATCTGAAATAAACCTGTCATGGCCGATAATCAAATTAATAATACTACAGAAGTTGTCCCTATGTGTATATAAAATGAATAATATATGGGGTAACGAAAAATAAATATTAAAATCAATAAAAATACATGTTTATTTTCTTTATTTTTCATTATCCAAGGATCAATAGTATGGTGCAAACGAAAATAAGAAAAAACATGATTATAATGTATTTAATATTTTTTTTCGTTACCTCCATATTAGACATTCGTTTTAAATACACCTCGGACCTCTTCTGTAGTCTTTTTCATTTGATTCGGCCAGTACAGTTTTATTCAGATTGCATTAGAAAACCCATAGGAGCGTCGCCGCTTCTCCCATTGGTCCAAATAACGGCGCTCTTTTTTACTTTAGCCAATCACAGAGCGCAGCTCAGAATGTCTTTTCCCCATAGAACTCTATGAGAAAAAGTAGCTCCCCCAGTGACGCTCCTCCCCACCCCCCCGCTCTCCTGATTGGCTTAAGCTGACGAGCCCCCGCCGCTTCAACCAATCAGCTCGTTTCTGGCATTTTTACTGTATTTATTGAACTGTCCGCCTTTGAATTATGATTGCACAATTTTTCTCCATAGATATAATGGACATTGGTCGCTCCCATTCTGATTGGTCAATCTCCTCCAAGGTTATAATGGGAAACATTGTCGCTCCTATTCTGATTGGCAGGATTATGCCAGACCAATGAGAATAGCTTAAACAATTTGAATTACTGTATTTCCCGGCGATTCCCTCTATTGCAATTCCTATGTAGGCACCGGTCTCATCAGCGACAATTAACGTTTTCGGGTTTTTAAACTGCTTTATTTGTAGAGAAGGGTTCTGCTCTTTAATCTGGATAATGTTATGAACATAAACTTAATAAAAATCATTTTTGATTAATACTTCATGCCGCACGGCGCTGAGTGCCGAGATTATCAGTGCGCCCCATCTCTCCTTAGACTAATAATTGGAGAAGTAGCTCGCGCTCTGAATTGGCTGGGATAGCCAGCACTCCGCTAGCTCAGCCAATCAGCTCTTTTCTGTCTTTTTACTGTATTTTGGAATTATCCCACCGTGAAATCTGATTGTCTAAACTTCTCCATAACTAAGAATGTCTTTGTCACTCCTATTCCTGATTGCCGAGCTAGCCATGCCCCTGCTTAGCTCAAGCCCAAAACAGCTCTTTTCTGTCTTTTTTAACTGGGGTAATTTGATTTTTTCCTGCACGTGGATTCTGATTGGTCCAATCCTTCCCATAGGTTTTTTAAATGGTTCACTGTCGCTCCTATCTGATTGCAGGTTTATGCCGACCAATGAGAAAAGTTTTCCAGAATTATGAATTACTGTATTTTCCCGGCATTTTCCAATATCCATAATTCTTGATATGTGCGCCGTTCGAGAGTTATGGAAAGTGTTTTTTTTATTATGTTATATTTTTTACGTTCAATGCACTTTTTCTGGACACTGTTTTTCCTTCCTCCCGCCTTTATAAAGGCGATTTTTTCGAATCATACTCCTGCTGCACAGGACGGAGCGCCGATTTCTGTCGCATCTTCGATCCCGCTCCCTCTGCATGTTCCGATCCTGCTTCACTTTGTCCTCTTTCCGTAGGATTTAGACAAAAACAAAAAAAAAACCTGGTCTGCCTGTGGAACTGCCGAGCGCTTGAACTGCGCTCGCTTTGCCGACTCTCCATCGTACATGCATCGGAGTTTTTCGAGCGCGCCGCACTCGCCCCAGAAACGCCTACCCACTCCCACTCCGCGCCCACATGCCCGCCCCTCAAGCGGGGCGCAGCTGAAAGTGGCGACACTGCGCCTAAAACACTGAATTCCCTGCGTCCGACAGGGGGATTCGGGCCGGAGCGCATTATACGCCAGAAAACAGGCAAAAAATCCGTTCATGACATGTCCACCCTAATTTTCACAGGGTGTATTAAAAGGGACATAGATGCACACAATAAAGAACAATGGAGCAGATTAAATTGCCTTGCCTTTAAACCCCTTAAGCCGAACCCTGAAAAAGTAGTTAATGTCCAGACATTTTTTTTAAATTTGCCTCCTTGGGTTTCAACAGTTGTAACTTTTTTTTTATTTTTTCAATGACGCAGTTGTATGAGGCCTCGATTAATACGGGACAAGTAGTACGATTTATGGGGGAATGAGTTAAGTTCACTTAGAAATTATGCAGATTTTTATTTTTTTATTTTATTGTTTACACCATTCACATCTAATCTACTACAACTTAAATAACTTGTTAGATTAATTCTACAGGTTATTATGGTCGTGGTGGATAACTAATATTGTATGTGTTTTTTTTGTGTGTAATTATGCACAAATATTTTTAGTAATATTTATTTTTAATTTTATTAATTTTATTTTTTTACATTTTTTACTTTTTTTGTACATTTTTTTTTAAATCCCATGCAAGGAGAACTGTTTTACTTTTTTTTTTAACACTTAGTATGTAATTAGCATATTCATATATGGCTAATACATTCTAAATCTGTGTTCACTTTTGACTCAGGCCATGTTCTGACAGCACACAGTGTGTTCTGGTTATTGACTTCAACACAGACAGCTCTGAGTCCACTCTAGGGTCCCCAGGGCTGACTGTGCAGCCGTTCCCGAGCTGTGTCGGGTCCACCGGTTTCCGATGACCCGACAGAGCAGGGGAAACCCTTTTATTGCGCGCGGTAACTGCCCCGCTGCAATCAAAAGTTAAAGCACTACCGGGTTTGCGGAGGTTTTTCCTCTGCTCCCCGATGTTTCGCTAGGAGATGCTCCTGGGATCGTGCTGTGTAGTACAGCCACGATCCCAGCGCAACTGCGGTGCCGGCACCGCAAACCCCTAAGACTCGTTCACACAGCTGATTTAGGGGGACAGATTTCCAGCTGCATTTGCGCACCAATATGGCTGAAATCGGTACCTCAGGCATTACGGTAAAACACAGTTCCTCATTGAGAACTATGTATTCCATCTCCCCTCCCCCTCTGGCGAATATCCCGAGCGGGGAGAAAGTGACATCACATTAAAACCCAGCTGGGATACAACGCCATGGATAATGGATGTCTATGGGGCACGGCACATGCCGTAATGCGGGGCTAAATCCGTCACTCCCCCAATACGGCGGAATAAGCCGTTGAACTGGCCTAAGTCTGCAGCGACCCCAAAAGATTGTGCGTGGTCGTTAATGGGTTAAAGGCAAAGCAAAGTGATTTAAAAGAACTAGGTAGACTAAATAAGTACCCAGAAAGCTTATTTAAAGAAAAGACTGTTTGTTAGTAACCTAAAAAATATGGTATACGTTTATAAAAGGTGTCAATATAGATGATCTCTCCCAAGATCTATTTATACTCCATAATTGTATCTAGAACAAGGGAGCACCTTCCTCTACGTCGCTGGAGAAAAGAAGGTTTTTCTACATAGACATAGAAAAGGATCATTTTTACTGTAAGGGGCCGTTCACAGGCACGTTTATTTTCGCACGCGGATTGGGAGCCGTACTTGCAACGCTGGATTTGCTGCAGTACGGCTCCAATCCGTCGCAGTAATTACGGAAATCCCACTGTTCTCATAGAGAACAGTGGATTCCGTCGCTCCATCCCCTCTGGCGAATCCGCCGTGCTGGGAGAAAGTGACATGCACATATCCAGAAGCGCAATAACGCCCCCGTGGATAATGCAAGTCTATGGGGCCGGCGTCAGCGCCCCCACCCCGCACCCCCCCCTTATTCATCCGGATATTTGCGAGGCAATTACGGCTTGAATAAGCCTTGTGAACAACCACGGCCTAAGAGCAGTGAGACTGTGGAACTCTCTGCCAGAGGAACTTGTCATGGTGATTTCACTAACAGATTCAAAAAGGCCCTGGGTGCATCTATAGTGCAAGAATATAACAAGTTATAGTTACTGGGAAATATGAAGAAGAGTCTTAGATCAAGGGATTTATTCTGATTCCCAGATTTGAGTCAGGAAGGGATTTTTCCCCTAACATCATGACAACCGGGCTTCTCCTTGGGGGTTTTGGCTTCCTCTGGATCAAACTATAGCACAATAGACCTCGAACTTTGTTGTTTGCCTTTTTTTTATCAGTCTTGACAAACTATGTAATTATGTAAGGCTGTAATGAACGAAGCACCTTACACCACTGCTAGTGGCATCCACCGACGAAAGCCCGGGCTACCAGGGATCCATCCTGTCGCCAGACCATGGGTCACACCTTTAGTCAATAACGGGGACATCCCAAATATGACTTACCCCCAGCTACTACTTCACCCGACTCCAATGACCCCCTCAAGATGCCCCCTACATGAACAATTTTAGTGCAGGATATGATATGAAAACATTAAGGTCCTGTTCCTGGTATATATACTGTTGTGCTTAACTATTCTCTATTTACCCTTAAACCAGTTTATCGTATATTACGCGCTGTGGAATGCATAACTTTCGCAAGAAAACTACCTTCAGGATGGTAACTTATTCTGGAAGAATGCGACTCACTATGGCTTTACAAATAATAGCTATGCAACACAAGCAGACAAAAAGGCGCAGAGTATATTGGACAACACCCAGTAGTCAGATCTTTTAAGCTTCGTACACAAGCCCATAAAAGGAAATGTGTTTTGATGGACTGTGCAATATTATGCAACGCAATGCTGAAAATGAAGATGATGTATATTACCATATATGTACTATCTTGATTTCCTTATAAAAGTTGCTCAACAAAGCTAATTAGACCAATGATCAAACAACAACATACTTTTATGACATTGCATACTATCCACATGCTATTAAAACGTCTTTAACTTCCTCTATTAACAGACTATATTCCAGACAAACTAGTGGAGAGTGTAATTCCTTGGAGCTCCGAGCTGTTTACGCAAATATATAATAAAATTTGGAAGAGATAGTAATTGCAGAGTACAGAAAAAAAAGCATAAATCGACTTTACAACAACAAGCACTAACGACCACCAACCAAAGACTCCACAAAAGATCCATGGCTCAACACACCTCCCCCTCACCCTATCTCCAAGGTGGGAGGAATGGGTCTGACTAGGTACGCTGCGCGACTGCCCCGGCTCCCACAGGACGAATTTCTTTATTACGTGTGATGTCGAGCCACGCGAGCCGGGTCACGTGGTGCCTCCCTCTATGGCACTGCGCGACCCAACGTAGGAGACGGCCCCGAGCTTTACAGTTTGTTTTATACATGGGACATCAGAATATTGACTTTTTAACATGAGACTGGTGCAGTATAGTTGCGTTTACATGGGACCGTGCAGAATAGGTTGAAGTTTTACATGGGACCTAGCACAAAAATTTATGTTTACATTGTACAGAAGCACAGCCTGTCTAACAAAACATTGCTCTCTCTCCCCTCCCCATCCAAGCACACATTACATACTTTATGCATCACACGATGCCGAGATCCTAGGAGTGACTATTCGTCCATATGACACACCGAAAGCCACAAGTTGGCCAACCTGATACGGTTGCTATGCACACACAAAGCTGACCTTTTCCAATAAACCATAGCACTTTTGCTACAGTATCCTAGAGACAGACATGCTTACCTTTAATTACTACCCTCCATATTTAAAATTATGATATTGTAGTGAGACAACCCCTTTAACCCTTGTCTGCTATAACCAGGCCACCTATCCCCTTGGAAACCTACCAGTTCACCACATATTCAGGCCCAAAACTGCCTGATCTACTAACTGATTGCTTGCCATAAAAAAAGGCCATTTGCAATACAACTGCATAATACAGAATCAAGTCTTCATTAAGGGGTTGTCTCGCTACAATGATTGGATTTTAATTAAAAATCTTTAAAAAAACAGCACCTTTGCAATATATGTCCATTACAAAAGTCCCTACTGATTGTTGGAGTATCCCAGTTAAGTAGGAGTGCATCAGCTTCTGAAATCACTATAGCAGTCGACTGTTGACCTTTATCTCACTGGCTGTCAGTGCTTGATGACTCATCTGTTTCTGAAAACAGGTCAGAGAACAGAGCCCCTCCCGCACAGTAAAGCTTCTGTACGGGAAGGGAGGGGGAAGGGCTCTGGCTTCTGTGTCGTGTGGATTAACCCTGTTGTGCCTGCTCCCTCCTCTCTCTAAACAGATTGAGGAAGCAGAGTGAGGCGAATCTTGACAGCATGAAGTGTGTACTGATAATCCATGATGTGTCTGTGGAGCTTTTGACTATACTAATAAGAACAGATCATGGGGCATGTGAACTCTTCAGTACCCAGCCATGGCTCTGCTGTATTAGTGACACATCCCTAACCCTGACTCTGCAGTAATAGTGAAACATCGTGATTATATAACTCACTTCACAGCTGTCCTGTGTCTGTTCTGACAGTGGTTTGGGGTTTGTTGTTGCTTAGATGTCATGAGATTTGTATGCTAAGCAGGGGGTAATAGGAACCTTGCATCCCCCCCTGCTCTGCTAATAGCATACACAGCTGCACAGACCACTCCACACCTCATTGATCAGCCCTCTCCCCTGCCTGTCTCCTGACTCTGTGGCTGACATGCAACTGACCCAGCAGTGAGATCGGACCGGTGCAGCAGATTCTAGCAGCCCACACACAGGGTTAACCCTGGCAGCAAACCCATTCACCCTCCCACCCCCCCCCGCCTGCTGTATGAAGTTAACCGCCTTTGGAGGAAAGGAGAGCTGTCAGTGGTGACTGAGGGGAGGGGGAAGAGGAGGAGAAGAGTCAGACAAGAAGCACGCCCCTGAATTCAGTGTATCTGGCAGCATAGGATTTTTGAAGTAGGCTGAAAGCCTGTAGTGAGACAACTCATTTAAGTGTTAGCGTGTCATGCAGTAATCCAACCACATGTTGGAATCACTTCTGTTAAAAACTCACTCAGACCTGCTAAGGCTACATGGTATATATCTTTAGACTGTGTAGCACAACCCAGGGATTGTGACCGAAATAGAAAATGAATACTTGTTCTAAAATAAATAATATATATATATATATATATATATATATATATATATATATATATATATATATATTGTGAAACTTTGCTGCATCCGGACGCAGCCCTCCTGGGCCTTCTGGGGGTACTTAGCTCACATGTCCACTCTGTCACATACCCTCCCTCTGAATAAAGCCCCGTAAGGGCTTTTTCCACACAATCCCTCCGGGGCCAAAGATCCCTATTTTGGTGCAACGTCTTCCCTACAACCTCAGGGGCAAGACAAAATGGTCCACATATCCTACCCAGTTGTGGGCTCATACATGCACTCCAACATTATATTCAACACCAGAACCTTGGCAACGAGTCTACTGCAAACTTACTATGCTGTTCCACAACCCATCGCAACCTCTACTACAAAGGAGTTCTCACCCCCAACCCGCATGCTGACATTCACAGGTATACTAATGACAACCCATACCAGCCCGCCCTAAAAAAAAAAAATCAGACCTTGTAGATTGCCTACCCACAACCGGCCAAATTGGCATTGTGCCCACTGGGCAATTTTCATTACTTGGGTCTCTACATAAATCAAGAGGTCCCTGTTTGTCCCAGCAACCACACTAGGGTATACCAGAAGCTGTAAGGACAGCACACTTATCAGGGTCTCTATCCACCATGTGCCACTGGGGCGCACCTGAGCCCAAACCAACTAACCTCATTGTCAGCAGGATTAAGAATGAACTCAAGACCTCTCTTCAATACAAGTCCACTTGGCCTCACTGACTAATCTCCTGCGTCCTTAAGTGTCAGCTACCTTCTCCAATTCCTCTATACTATGATGCTCCACTCTTGGCTACTGAGCCCGACATCTGGTCAATCTCAGTGATGATACTCCTCCACTGCAGTATGTACCGACTGTGTCACCATTATTCTCCTGTGCCAAAAATAAAAAAAAAAAAAAAAAAGAAAAAAAGAAAAATAAAAACCCCCATACCTGCTGGGTCAATGATCGCAGGTTATTGCAAGACAAACCCTACATGCTAGGAGACCTCTTTCTGATAACTCACCTCTTTATACTGGTGAGCTTTTTAATGTCTGAGGACTCACTGGTCCTCCATACCACCAGACTCACAGCAGCTGAAAGACCCAATCACCTGTCTGTTTCCTCCATCCATGCACAACCCTTGCATGTGTACAGGACCGCTGGCACTCACATGACTTTAACAGACTGACTGCCACAGTATTTGACTGTGGTACCACTTGAGGAGGCCTTGTATTGCACTACAGTGGGCCACAAACAATGCATATTTCTGCAATACAATCCTCACCACAATCCAGCAGCATGCTAATAGGTTTCATCGTCATCCATTGGCAACCTCCTATGAGACACTTTGTCTCCAGATGACCTTACCCTGGCACCTCACTAGGAACAGAGGATATCTTCCCCCTGTGCACCCTTCTCACTGGCGCTTTTCTAGCAGCAGACACTCTCATCAATGTTGGAGATGTTTCTTTCACATCCCCTATACCCATCTCTAAGAGAGAACTCTTGGCTTCTATCTGGGATACTTCTACATCTTTCTCCACCTCAGATTCGCACAATGAGCTGGAGGCAATGGCAGACCCATTTATAAATGGGATGTCAGTCATAGCATCCCGGCCATCCTCCTTGTGATCCTCCCACTAAAGACACAAAATTGCGGTGTTCACATTAAGGCAACTCAGTGACACGTTAACATCAATAGCACTAGCGGGTACTTTGCTGAAAAAGGCACCGTAACCTTAAGGTCGCCACAACCACAGAACATACCTCTGTGATACGGTTCACTACTGTCCTCCATTAACCTCGGGGAGAATTTATCAAGTGCCGGATCGGAACAGGCACTCCCCAGATTCTTTACCAACTGGAATTTAAACCCACTCATCTGCCTCTCACTAGGGTTCAAGCATAACACCCAGCTCTGTGTGTCTAGCAGCTCACATCCTTCCTCACTGCACGTCTTTGTACCCTGGCAGTAAAAGCTACTGGCAACACATCAACTACGGAAGCAAAAAGAAATCTGTAAGACTACAGATCTCAAAAGCCCACGACCTTTTCTCTCATACTTTGCAGTGCTACCCACCAGCCTCTCCATCACAGAGTGTCCATTCTGTAATACACTGCTCAGATGCTGCACACAGAATCTGCTCAGCACATATTCCTCCTTACACAGCATTTTCATTCACTATCTGAGCTGCATTCATGCAGGCTACACCTCAGAGTCTGGACACAACCTCATTAAATTAGTCTTCTCACATATTGTAGAAGAGCAACCATCCTCAGGACTTCCGGCCGCACACTGAAACATGAAAGCTCCTATCTGGGCCCAACAGCAGTCACAAAGAACTGGTGGCCATTATCCCGGGCCCGCATTACCTGGCAACCTGCGGCTTAACAATCAGGTACACACAGTGCGCTGGGGTCCACTGGCAGTACACACTCACCAACTGGAACTCCAGACACTTCACACGCACCAGCATCAGGCACGCACACTCATACTTTTTTTATGGCAGGAAAATGCAAAGACACCTTGTTGCTAATAGGCAAACTCACTAGAGCTCCTCGTGAGTCTCTAGTGTTAACCGATGTCTCCATATTGTCATTCATGACCTCTAAGGCACCCTTGAGCTTGTCCTACTCTACAAGCATGGCTGGAAGG
The DNA here is from genome assembly GCA_025379985.1 of Phyllomedusa bahiana. NCBI lineage: Eukaryota > Metazoa > Chordata > Amphibia > Anura > Hylidae > Phyllomedusa > Phyllomedusa bahiana. The sequence continues at coordinate 8,087 of JAODAL010061487.1, read as the reverse complement.
CTTCAGGGAGCTTTTTCACACTCTGCCTGAACTGCTCCTATGCCTGACAGCCATAACTCCAGAGGCAGACCTGAGCTGCTGCTCTGCTACAGCACCTCTTAGACACTTTTTCACACCTAGCAGTAACTGAGCTAACTTTGTGATACCGCTCCCCATCTCCTCGCTCAGGTAGTCTGACAGAGCTATTCATTACAGGCCCCTTTTTCTGCCTTAGTAACACTTTTGCAACAGGAAATATAGGCATATGTCCTGAACATAGAGTCCATCATACTTTTCCATCCAAGATACACTGTGTCAGTCTCACCTACTCTCATCCTCAGTGACTTGGCACGCATACTCCACAGGGGGGCACTTCCCCATGCTTGGCTGTTTTGCCACAAGTGCCTGAAATGGGGAAGTGCCTCTACCAAGAAGACACCCGGTTGTAGGTTCTCACAAATCGCCAGGCTATGCATGACAGTCCCACAACAGGTTTCAAAATACATTAGAACGGTCTTACCTATTCTGGATGTTCTTCACACTGGGTACGATGTCTGGGTGCACTTTGGAGACATCTGGCGACAGTTTCATGTCACCCACAGGGGGAATTATCCAACCGTAAAACCAGTACATCCGTGGTGAAACACATTCCTCTGACCACCGGAACAACAGGACTCTCAGGAACACATCCGCCTCTATGGCGCCTCTCCAGCGCAGCTGCCTCCTGCAGGATAGTGGCGGTTTACTGCAGTCACAGTTTTTGTTGCTCTTCAGTAACGACAGGATTCCTTGTACCTTTGCCGTCTGTCTTCCTGGGACTTTGTTCACCCTTCCAGGACCTTTTAGCAACAGGACATCCTTTTGCACACGTTACCTCTGCAACCATCCAGAACCGAGGTCTAGGCTGGTGCCCCTGCAACGGAACCTTCCAACCACAGTCTCTCGTCATTCAGATGACTGCTAGGTTTAGTAACAGCCTTTTGCTGTTGGTCATACGCGCACCAAGCTCAAAAATATCCTCCATAGTAAAACGAAAATTTCCCAGCAGCAAGAGACAGTCCCCCTCTTTACCGGGTCATCCCCTGTCTTCACAGAGATAGTCCTTGTGCTCCCACAGAGTTAACCTACATCATCCTATGTAAACTGCATTTTCTGCACCACTTTGTACACACATCAATTAGTGGGCCAATATTTGCCCCTTCGCATACTCCACCAAATGTGAACCCTCTTGCTTGCATCCGGACCGCCCTCCTGGGCCGTCCTGGTACTTACTCACAGGATCATCCGTCTTTTGTATAAGGTATCTGGCACACTGCCCGACACCAGGCTTCTGTTTTACTGGCTTCAACCAGTTTAATTAGTCAAGCAGGTTACACAACAACACATAAAATAAATCAAAACACCTAGGCCGTCTGGCATTAACTAACTTATACCTAGACCCTGTCTATCTTAGTCTGGACCTTACTCCAGCATCAAACACCCAGTCACGCTCCAGTACTGTCTTCGGTTTCCCTCAAGCCTCCGGGGCCAGAGTCTCTCTCCAGCTCCTGCTGCTCCAACTTCCAGTAGCAGGCCCGCTTTTTATAGCAGCCAACCCGTGAACTGGCCAAAAACCTGGAGACCAGGTACGCGGTAACAGCCACCCACCCATCGTGCAGCTGTTCCGGGGTAAGCCAACACATAATGGCTGGATATCAGCCACGCTACATAACAGCTGTCACAACTTAGAGTTGCTTTTGACAGAATAGCCATTGGCTCCCCCCACCAAGGCCAGGATCTTGTGTGGCACGTGCACTACCAGGACTACCTCCACCTAGTGCAGAAGCAGGCAGCTACTCTTTGCACTTCTGCCACAATAGTATATATATATATATATCTGAATATATATATATATAAATTTATATATATATATATATAAATAAATATATATATATATAAAACATATATATATTAGAGATGGGGCGAATCGATTCTAACGAAGTGTAAGTACGTTTAGAATGTCAGTAAATTCGATTCTGAACGAAGTCGCAAGTTTTTGGGACTTCGGTGTGAACGAATGTGCTTTTGATTGATAAAATGGCTGCGAGCACATGGCGCTAAACATGGCAAAGCACTCATGGGAGGAAGATAGGTAAAGCCTGCATGAACATGTGCAGAGATGAAGCCAACATAGACCGAACGGGATTCTGGTGTACGCTCACCTGCACTATATAAGTCCGGTCGCGACGGCTGTTCGCTCATACCGCTCTCACTGTACTGATCAGGGAGGTGCTTCTTGCGCTGATACTGAATAACTGATTTTTATACAGCGATTTTGTTGGGTGTCTCAGCTGTCTCAGAGACATGCATCTCTTATTGTTCCTATTTCTGATTTTTTGGTGTAATTGGATCTGAAGTCCATGCCATCTACATGTAATGCTATCTGCTCACAGCACATTGAATATCAAGTGGCATATAAGCCAGTTCCTGTTGTATTCATTTAAAGAAACAGCGTTTTGTAATAATACAAATTACCACTTCATTTGCTGCCCATTCATTTCGCAATTTACATCCAGGGGTTTAATTAAGCAATGTTCTGCTTGCTGGTTTTTGACTCCAAGAAGACCGTCTTTTTCACCTCCAAAAAATAAAATTTTCCTGTAGCATAATTCACAAACAAATGTCAATTACAATTTTTTTCTCTTTGTTGTGTAGCGTAGAACAACACTGCAATGTAACACGCTACAAAGCTAGTAAGTTTCCTGCTGCTCAATTCTTTTGCGCAATTACATCCAGGGGTTAATTAAGCCGTTGTTCTGCTGCTGTTGTGACTCCAACAAACCGGTCTTTTTCAAAAACGCCAAAAAATACAATTTCCTGACATAACTCAACAAGCGAAGGTTAATTACAATTTTTTCTCTTGTTGATGTACGTAGAAAACACGCAATGGTAACACGCTACAAAGCCTAGTAGTATTCCAGCTGCTTCAATTCTTTAGCGCAAATTTTACATCCAGGGGATAATTAAGCGTTGTTCAGCTGGTGTTTGTGACTCCAAGAAACCGTCTATTACACCGCCAAAAAATACAATTTACCTGTAGCATAATTCACAAACGAAGGTTATTACAATTTTTTCTCTTTGTTGAGTAGCGTAGAAAAACACCCAATTGTACCATGCTCCAAAGCTAGTCGTTTCCGGCTGCTCAAGTCTTTTGCGCAATTTACAACCAGGGGTTAATTAAGCGTTGTTCTGCTGGGTTGTGACACCAAGAAACCGTTTTTTCACCGCCACAAAAGAATTCTGTAGCATCATTCATGTCCGATGGTTAATTATGCCTGTTTGTGCTTTTATTTTCGGTTAAATACAGGGAGTTTTTGACGGGCACATACAAGTTCAATTTTTCCCGCCCTTTGCGAGAGCGCAATATTATATCCAACGGGTTACCCAAGCTTCTTATGGTTCATTTGCGTCAAATACAGGGTGTGTATTTTATCATATACAGATAATCTTCATCAAACAGTGGTCTGTACATTTTAGAAACAAACGATGTCATACAGAGAGGTGGCAGCTCTTCACCTGGGAGTGGGCAGAGGCACAAACATTCCTGCAGCTGTCGCAGCACAGCAAAGGGACTATCGCAGCAGGAGGTCAACTCGTGGAGGCCATCACAACTGCCGCTGTCATCTAGCGGCCGTGTACTGACTAGCAACCCAAAGGTTTTCCTTGAATGTGACTAGGTCATCCTTTCCTCCCAGATGACATCTGACAACCCAGCCAAGAGTCGGTGGGAACGTCAGACACAACCCTTAGTTGGGCATGGCCCAGGAGCGGTCACCGGCCCTCACCTGTCCTCAACCCAACCCGCCTTGTCCCATCCGTTCCCTCAGCCAGAAGATTCTACTATGTGGTCCTGGCTCAGCCCACTATTATAGCGAGGATGAACAATTTGAAGGATGGCATCCAGCAGGCTACTCTTGGCAGCGAAGAAAATGTGCCCAATATCCCCCTGCTTCTGGCAGTAGGGATCGTCAAGTAATAGATGTATGAGAGTGCATGGAAGGTCATGTTGTGGAGGGGTCAGCCTCTGCAAATACAAGACCGGTGATGATGGAACACAGCAGTACGAATGAAACACAAATAGATGATGATTGTAGCCGACCGCACTTAGGTAGCCAGGTGAGGCAAGGCTTCCATCATCGTCAGGAGAAGAGGCGTCAGCTTTCGCTTCAGGCAGCTGCGAAGCCAGCAAGTGGGTCCGTGGGCGTGAGTCAGCAGTATAGCAGCAGTGTGAGGTCGGGAGCCAAGGCTGCACGGGGTAAAAAAACCCGCCTTCACAGGTCCAACAAAGTAGCGTCACACGGGGCACAGCGAGTGCAGCCAGTAGTCACTTCATGCGGAGGCGTTGGCGGTAAAATCCGATACACGCGGGCGTGGGCAGTTACTTTGCTAAGCCACCGGAGGAGTCAAATATGGGTATATTTGAATCTGTAAGCAGAAAGTGAAGCGTGGGGCCCCAGGGAAAAAAAGCTAAATGTTGGCACCACTTGGCACCACGGCCCTGGCGTCAACACATGCAGCGTCACCCATCCGGTGCCTGGGAAAACGTGGCTCAGATGTGGTGGTCCATCCTGCCGCCGCAGCAACAGCACAGCAGCACGCCCAGTGGCAAACTCATGCATTGCAGCCAGTCAAGCTCCACCGCCACCCTGCAGAAGGGAGCTTTTCTCTTTGACATCAATCTCCTGGTCCAGATCCTCCATCTCCTCGCAACTCATGGCGCCAGCAGTCTTTCAGCGAGGCGATTGCAAAGAGACAACATAATGCGCCAACCATCCTAAGTTGCAGCAAGCTGACCAGTGCTCCTGTCCAAGTTGTTGTACTGCAGTCCTCCTTTTTCAAATGGTGGGACACTGCAACCATTCAAGAAATAATGGCATGTGCCGAGCCGAGATGGAAAGTTCCAAGCCGTAATTTCTTTTTCCAAAAAGGCAGTACCATCAACTTCATAAATATGAGAACAGAAGGTGGGCCAGTCCTTCAAGCTTATCGTTTGTTCAAGTTGCACGCATCGCGGGTAACGTCTGGAGCTGTAACTACGGACCCCCCCCCCCCCCCCCCCCCCCCCCCCCCCCACCCCCCCACCCCCCCATTCAGGCCAGTTACATGTTCTTGACACGGCCACTGGGTGAATGTGCTCTCGGCCCAGGCACACCAACAACTTGTACAGGAGACGCCGCTTTCTCCTCCAAGTTGTCAAACTGCTGCTCCTGCCCGCCAATAAATCCGCCTCCTCCTTCCTCCACCACCACCACCTACTCAGCCACCACAAGTACTACTCATCATACCACATGTGTAGGCACAGCGGTGTCACGGAGTCTACTTCTTCACCTGGCTTGCCTCGGCGCCCGAAGTCACACAGGGGATGAACTGCTCCGCGTCATGCCGCAAGAAATCGATGTTGTGGCTTACTCCGCGCCAACAGCAAATCGGAAGCCATGGTGACCGAACAATGGGAGGAACATGAGTCTGCGCTGCAGCGAGAGGGATGGTCATGTGCACTGCATGGCGCACGTGTCATCTGGTTGTGAAAAAGGTCCTGAAGTCATCCACCGATCTTCAGCATATTCTGAAAATGGCCATGAACTGTGCATGCACCTATATCCATTCGTAACAAGCCAGAACATAACCCTCCTCGAGTTGCACTGCAGAAACGCCTCCCCCATCACACTCTGATATGCGATGTTTTCCCCCACCCGTTGGAATTCCAGCCAGCACATGTTGGACCGACTGTATGAAACAAGAGAAAGGCCATAACAATTTTTTTGATGAAGCCAGGCATGACAAGAAGGTACTCCCCCCTGTGTAACTTTTGATGTCAGCCAGTGGCTCAGCTCATAGCGTGACACCCTGCCGTTTGTTGAGGCCATTACCGAGAGGCAACGGTATTTTTGTCAGTTCGCCAGGACTACGGGAATTTGATAACTCATTCCACTGCTTCATGTCCTGGAACAGAATGCTGAAAAATCTGTCTGGGCAGAGGACTGGAGACGTGGCGACTACAATCACGTGGCCACATGAGTCCGTGGGACTGAAATGGAGGAGGAGGAGGAGGACATTGGAAGCCGAAGCCATTGTCTGGTGAAATGAGTGGATTTTTTCTACCCAGGTGACCAAGAGAGGAGAGCAGGAGCATCTGGAGGAGCTGGATGGAGATGAGGAAGAACAGTCAGTTGACCCCCAGTACCCGTTGCAGTATAACAGTGGAAATGGGGGCAGGAGCCCCTCAGATCACTTGTGCAGAGGGCCCCAGAGCCTTTATTTGCCTGGTTTAGTGACAGCATCCGGCGGGGGATGACTTCTGGCTCTTTCGCCCAAAATTGGGCCCCTCGCTCCCGCCCCCAAAAGGGGAGCCTTTTTTTCCCACTATGAAGGGAGGAAAAACTCAAATACTATAGTAAACCTCCATAATCATTTGGCTTGCTGCCTATTTTTGGCTCGCCCTCCTCTGACAGGTCCCACCGGGGGTTTTTTCCCCACGCTCACTACACTGCCGCGGCGCGGGGAAGGTTGGGGGGGGTAGGGCATAAAACCACTCCACAGCAGTAACCCAAAATCTTGGGGTCACGATGAGCAGCCTTCCCCCCGCCTAATTTAGGAGGGAAAACGCCACACAGCACAGCAAGACCTGGACAGTCCCCCCGAACCAACAGGTTGGGGGCCCCCACTTGGGCACACTCTCCCCCCCCCAATAGAAAAATCCCCCCTGGGGACGGGGGGCCCCCAAAAGGATTTTTGGCCGCAAATTGCCGAGTTTTGCAGTGGAAAGCTGTCCTGCCCGGCCAGTAGTGTGGCATTTAAGCGGGGGTTCAGGTGGCGGGGGCCCCCTCTTTTTGCCCAAGGAGAACCCCTTTTCCACGGAAATGTGGAACACTGACCTTTTCAAGATGAATCAGGCGTGCATTGCCAGGATTTCCACACCCAATGCCTTAGGGGTCAGACTACATCACCCTGATCCCCCCACCCAAACGTGGAGAAATGAGTCTGGGTTCAAACTACCTCCTCAGCCACTATTCTGATGCGCCCCCCCGCCTGATGCCACACATCTGCTGACAGTTTCTCCATTCTGCCAACAAAACCCAAATTTAACCAGGGACTGTTTTTGCCCACCCACCTCCACACTGTGTCCCTTGTGCCACTGTCCCCGACCTCATGCTGCTGCTGTGGCTGCTGCCGGGGACTTCCACACGTGTCATTGTCCCACTCTGTGGCCTATTCTGTTTTTTGCCACCTCCAAATGTCATTTATGGCCACTGTTTTTGACCTCATGCTTATGCTGCCTGCCGTGACCTACACACTGTGTCATTGTCCACTCTGTGGCCAATTTTCCCCCCCCTTTTTTGCCACCCTCCAAATGTCATTAATGCCACTGTCTGAAACCCCATGCTGCTGCTGCCGTGACCTACACACTGTGTCATTGTCCCACTCTGTGCCTACTCCTGTTTTTGCCAGCCCCCAGAATGTCAAATTTTGCCACTGTCCCCCCGACCTCATGCTGCTGCTGCGGCTGCTGCCGTGACCCCCCAAAACTCTGTCATTGTGCCACTGTCTGAACCTCATGCTGCTGCTGTGGCTGCTGCCGTGACCTACACACTGTGTCATTGTGCCAACTGTCTGACCTCATGCTGCTGCTGTTTGGGTGCTGCTGTGACCTCCACACTGTGTCATTGTCCCACTCTGTTGGCCTACTCCTGTTTTTGGGCCCCCTCCAGAATGTTTATTGTCCACTGTCTGACCTCATACTGCTCCTGTGGCTGCTGCCGTGACCACACACTGTGGGCCCTTTGTCCCACTCTGTGGCCCTACCTCCTGTTTTTGCCCCCTCCAGAATGTCATTGTGCCACTGTCTGACCTCATGCTGCTGCCGTGACCTATACACTGTGTCATTGTGCACGCCTGACCTCATGCTGCTGCTGCCGTGACCTACACACTGTGTCATTGTGCCACTGTCTGACCTCATGCTGCTGCGTGGCTGCTACCGTGACCTACACAACTGTGTCATTGTGCCACTGTCTGACCTCTGCTGTTTCCTGTGGCTGCTGCCGTGACCTACACACTGTTTCTTTCATTGT
>JAODAL010061486.1:0-20295 GCA_025379985.1 Phyllomedusa bahiana | reverse complement strand
CACACCTGTCATTTGCCACGGCTGCCCTCATGCTGCTGCTGAGGCTGCTGCTGCCCCCCACACTCTGTCTTTGTGCCACCTTACCTCATGCTGCTGCGTGGCTGCTGCCCGTGACCTCCACACTGTGTCTTGTCCCACTCTTTCCCTATCCTTTTTTTTGCCCCCCTCCAGAAGTGATTGTCCACTTCTGCCCTCATTCTGTGCTGTGGCTGCCCCCCTGCCTCCCACTTGTCATTTTTCCCCTCTGTGGCCTACTCCTGTTTTTGCCACTCCAGAATGTCTTTGTCCCACTGCCTACCTCATGCTGCTGCTGTTGCTGCTGCCGTGACCTCCACACTGTGTCATTGTCCACTCTTTGGCCTACTCCTTTTTTTGCCACCTCCAGAATGTGATTGTGGCCACTGCCCGACCTCATGCTGCTGCTGTGGCTGCTGCCTGACCTCCACACTGTGTCATTGTCCCACTCTGGGGCCCTACTCCTGTTTTTTTCCACCTCCATAATGCCCTTGTGCCACTGTCCTGACCTCATGCTGCTGCTGTGGCTGCTGCCGTGACCTACACACTGTGTCATTGTCCCCATTTCTGTGGCCTAATCCTGTTTTTGCCACCTCAGAATGTCATTGTGCCACGTCTGACCTCATGCTGCTGCTGCCGTGCCCCTCCCACACTGTGTCATTATGCCACTGTCTGACTTCATGATGCTGCTGTGGCTGCTGCCGTGACCTACACACTGTGTCTTTGTCCCACCTGTGGCCTTTTTCCTGTTTTGCCACCTCCAGAATGTCATTGTGCCACTGTCTGACCTCATGCTGCTGCTGTGGCTGCTGCTGTGACCTACACACTGTGTCTTGTGCCAACTGTCTGACCTCATGCTGCTACTGTGGCTGCTCCCGTGACCTACACACTGTCATTGTGCCACTGTCTGACCTCATGCTGTGCCTTGTGGCTGCTGCCGTGACCTCCACACTCTGTCATTGTGCCACTGTCTGACCTCATGCTGCTGCTGTGGCTGATGCCGTGACCTACACACTCTGTCATTGTGCCACTGTCTGACATCATGCTGCTGCTGCCGTGACCTCCACACTGTGTCATTGTACCACTCTGTGGCCTATTCCTGTTTTTGCCACCTCCAGAATGTCATTGTGCCACTGTCTGACCTCATGCTGCTGTGGCTGCCGCCGTCACCTCCACACTCTGTCACTAATGTTGCCACCTGAGCTCTCAGCTTGTTTTTTCCCAGCTTTCTCTGGCATGACTTTATCAGGCAACATTCCCGCTTCAGTTTTTTGGTCAGTTTTGCCCTCTTAAGTGCCCAGGGAATTTTATAGTGAAGCGATTCTTAGAGCGGCGGCCGTCATGTCATACAGGCGTGTCATACTAAAACACAACATTGTATGAAGACCAAACCAAGCTCCCTCTGCATATTTTAATATGGCACAACGTTCAACAGCACCCTGCAGGATCTGTGCAGCCTGGAAATAGCTGTTTTTTTTAATGTGATTCATCCGGAAGTAATTCGGAACGAAATTATTTTTTGCCGAGAAATCCGGCGAAGTGAACGAACCGAATTTCGGGACATTCGCCCATCTCTAATTATATCACCTGTGCAATACTGAAGAAATCCTGGAAACTCCGGTCTTGATGACTGGAGTTGAGAAACGCTACATTAGAGTAACATACCAATCATTAATTCAAATAATAAGAGTAAGGGCACTGCTTGCAAAAGTTTATATCCTATGAAGAAATAGGGATAACACAGATGGTAAATATTCTTGTTTTTTAAAATGGCCCAAACATGTTTTAAAAAAACAAAGTATTAAAGTTAGTAGCCGCAAAAGAAGCTAATAGTGAAATATATTAAGAACATGGCAACTCTACTCTCGTTGATATTTTTCCCTTTTCTCAAGCTTTTTTTTTCTTTCCTCTTTCTTACTATTTTACATTAGGATGGGAGGAATATTTATGTTTTTTTTCCACTATTTATTACACTTCTCCTTCTGATCATGTTTATTTGAACTTATTTTTGCTTGTAGATAATATAATTTAATGTTGGTTTATAAGTTTGTTGTATTTTGGGATTTCCATAAGGAATAGCTGTTATATTTCAGTATTTCCAAAGTGGGTGTTCTTTTTTGGATACATATTATGCTCTCACCTCCATTAATTGTATGTATTTATTTTTTACATTCTTAATAGAATTGTATAGTTTTATTTGTCAAATTATTATATGTGGTCAGTTCTTAGTTACTAAAGGTAGTAAAGAAAGTTTCATGGGCCAGAGTTTGTTAAGCATCAGGGTTACTATTAAATAAAAGAATTGGTTTCTGTAAAATAATATAGATGGAGTGGGCGGCGAGAAGCTAGATTAAAGAGGGTACGCATGGAAGTCTTAGATTATAGAGTGTGATAGGAATGCTTAAAAATGTTGCTTTTAGTGTATGCTTAGAAAAAGACTGATTAGTAATGAGTTAAATTTATCTAGATAAGAATGGCTCAGAGAAACAAAAAGAGCTTTTGCTTTTTTGACTGTAAGTAAATGGTAGATTCTGGAGATATTTTTGAGGTGACATATGTTTTCCAAATAAAATATAGTTAAACATAAGTGAATCATCTTGTTAATTAATACATTACAATCTGTGTCAGTTTGATGCAGGCAGAAGTCAGGGCAGCACACAATGTGCTCTATGTGCAAGTTTGTTATACAGACAGCTCTAGGGTTACTCTAGGTCCCCATGGCTGACTGTACAGTTGTTGTCTGAGCTTCCACGGGTCACTGGGAGACCCAATCACCCAATGGAGAAGGGGAATGCACTTTGATTATGCCACAGTCACGGACTGCGGGAATCAAAGGGTTAAGCACCAGGGATAGAAGGTTTCCTCCACTTCCCAGGGCTTACAGAGACTGCTCTAGGAACGGAGATGTTAACTAGAGCTCTGTTCCTAGGAGCCGCAAAACCCTTCTGTCTGCAGCGACGTCTTTTGACGTCACTGCAGAAGAACGACCTGCAGTGCCCGCCACCAAAAGATAGTGTCCAGTCATTAAGGGGTTACATTAAACATGGCACCAGCAAAAGCAATGTTAGAAAAATGGATAGGATTCTAAAATTCCTGCAGGGTGAATACCCTACTCAGAAAAAGGTAAAAGATGCTGGCTGTTTCCAGTAAACTATATGTGTAGGAAATTTAGTGTAAATGGGAAAAAAACATACTGATAGACCATAGAAGGCATCAAAGCATCAGAATATGCCTTAAAAATAGAAACAAATGAGCATAACCAGGAATCAAAATACATCACAGAATTGTAAACAAATGTCTCAATAAAGGGGAGTAACAAACATAAAAGCCAAACAAAATATACAGCACTTTAAAGGCTTGTCCACCTTATAATGTTTTTATAATATCTTACGTTACACCCCTCACATTTTTGTAAATATTGTAGTATATCTTTTCAAGGGACAACACTAAAGATAGGACAATTTGATACAAAGTAAATTAGTCAATGTACAGCTTTTATAACAGAGTAAAATTTTCATGCCCTCAAAATAACTCAACACACAGCCATCAATGTCCAAACTGCTGGCAATAAAAGTGAAAATGGAAAAATTTTGCTCAAAATGTCAATATTTTGTGTGGCCGCCATTATTTCCCAGTACTGCCTTAACTCTCTTGGGCATGGAATTCACTAGAGCTTCAGTTACCACTGAAATCCTCTTCTGCTTCTCCATGATGATGTCACAGAGCTGGTGGATGTTAGAGAACTTGTGCTCCTCCAAAGCAGGGGTCATCTTGGAGGTGTGTTTAAGGTCGTAATCATGGAATACTGCCCTGAAGCCCAGTTTCTGAAGAGAATGCTCTGTTTCAGAATGTCACGGTACATATTGGCATTCATGGTTCTCTTAACGAACGTCTATTTTGAAAAGACAATCTCTGGATACGACGGTGAGCATGTGCACTTAACCTCTTTGGTTGACCATGGTGGTGAGGCCTGTTCTAAGTGGAACCTGTCTTATTAAACTGCCATATGGTCTTGGCCACCGTGCTGTAGCTCAGTTTCAGGGTGTTGGCAATCTTCTTATAGCTTAGACCATCTTTATGTAGAAAAACAATTATTTTTTTCAGATCCTCAGACAGTTCTTTGCCATGATGTGCCATGTTGAACTTTCAATGACCAGTATGAGAGAGCGTGAGAGTGATAACACCAAATTTAACAGACCTGCTCCTCATTCACACCTGAGACTTTGTAACACTAATGAGTCACATGACACCATGGAGGGAATATGGAAAGTTGTACACAATTTTTCCATTTTATTTTAGGGGTGTACACACTTCAGTTGCCAGCAGTTTAGACATTGATGGCTGTGTGTTGGGTTATTTTGAGGGCACACCAAATTTACACTGTTATACAAGCTGTACACTGACTACTTTATATTGTATCAAAGTCTCATATCTTTAGTCTTGTCCCATGAGAAGTTATAACATAATGTTTACAAAAATGTGAGGGGTGTACTCATTGTTGTGATATACTGTACATAGATAAAAATTCATAATAATTTCTAATATTAAAAATATCTAAAAAATCTTCCTCTTTTGTACCAGTTCAGTAGACCCATATCTAGAAAAAATGGTATAGAATTTGGCATCCAAATTCCTGTCCACAGAAATGGCTCCCATGGAGTAACTGTATGGTCAAAACAGTCATGTGACTACCGCACATGTCATGTGATCTTTGGTATTGAGAAGGAGAACTTCTCCAGTATTGCTACCTCTAGCAGCATCTTATGTATGTCAATGTTTGTGGAGAACCTGCTCTCACACTGTTCTTTTGCCTCATCTTTTTGATGACAACAGTTATACAAGTTATAAATCCACACAGTGAAGGAGTTGCTGGAATAACCATATTAATAATAATTATTCCACTTTTATTCCTGTTCAGTTACCTTATAGATGCCATGTAACCCTGCTGTTATCTGACTGTCAGAAAGTCACATGACTGATACATTGTTTAGTCTATGGGAGTCATTACTATAGATGGGGATGTGGGTTGTACCTTTTTTTTATTTCTAGATAGAGGCCTACTGCTTTGGTATAAAGAGGCACAGGAGCAGAATTTTTAATACAAGTTTATTAGAAAATTGTATGATTTTCAACGATATACATAATAAATGAAACTATATAGAGTGGAAAACCCTATTTAACACCTAAACAGGAGAAAATAAGGTTACACTGGCCTAAAGAGAGTCATCATTGAGTGTGGATGATTGGATTAAAGTGGTATTCATTGATGAATCACCAATACAAGGAGATTATGCTGAATCGGTTATCTTTTTCTGTTCTAATGAAACATATAAAGATTCCCTGTAGGTAACAAATTGAAGCTTTTCTTCAGTAAAGACATGTTAAGTCAATGACATGATGAACAAACAGTTTGTATGTCAATCCAATCCAGTGCATGGTGGCGAAAAAAAATTACAAAAACAAAACTAATTGGTCAATGGTTCTGCGAAAGTTGTAATCAACTTGATATAGAAAAATGCTTATTAAATGTGAAGTCCAAGCTAACAATTAAAACAATTCCGGCCATTTTAAAAGCCAAAGAAAGAAACAATGCACTAATTGTGATCACATAAAATATATTTTCAACATACCTTGTCAGGTATGAAGGTAAAATGTTAACTACAAACGTTGCTTTGTGTCATATCTGTGATTTGTACATCTAATATAGAGTAAAATAATTGGATGAATATCTACTAAGACTGTAATTCCAAAGTTTTGCCCATGGTTATATTTTGTACAATAATGAACCAATATGCCCAGTCAGGCTTGCAACTAAAAACCAAAACAGGGGGCCATTCTTTGTGGAGGCAGCTTTTATGACCATACTTTCCCATAACAAGAGTGTTCTGTGCTTCCAGGGATGTAACTAGAGAAGCCTGGGCCCCATGGCAAAATTTTGGATGGGAGGAGGTAGGTTACAGGCATTCTGAGGCAGGAGACGCTGGGCCCCCAGGGGCACCAGGCTTCCTAGCAACCACTACAGCTGCTTCCCCAGTAGTTTCTCTTTCTTGGAGGGAATAAGGGAAACCTTCCATTATCTCCCATTTTGACACTTATAGTGAGGTTGACCATACACATAAAGGCTATGGCAAAAGTATATAGTGCAACCAAACGAGGCTACATCTGACAGCTTCATTGCAAACACAGGTGCTGCCTATTAGGTTATTAAGATGTTGCAAACAACAGATATCTGTAAAGATCCAGCTTTAAACCCTTAACTCCCTTTTGACATTGAGCAATCCAGGTTGTCAGACAGAGGGGTTTTGCAGCTCCCAGAGCTGTAACTTAACAAGGAATGGAGCAGTAGTTAGCAGTTCTGTTCCTAGCACAGTCTCTAAACATCAGGGAGTGGAGGAAACCTTTGATCCCTGTCTTTTAACCAATTGTCACATTCCTTGACATGCTCCATCAGGTCATTGGGACTCATGATGACCCAAAGGAGCCCGAAGAATGTTTATACAGGGCTGCCTGTATAGCAAGCCTGTGGTCAGGGCACACTGTGTACTGCCCTGACAGCAGACTGTGTCATACTGACACAGAGTCTAAGGTATAAGCATACAGATTATGCTAATATATTACTAAATGTAAAGTGAAGTGTTAAATCCTATAATGGGATTTAGAAAAAAATAAATTAAAAAACAGAAAAAAATGCACAAAAAAGAAATAAAATAAATAATGAAATTTTTATATGATATAAAAAAATTATTGTTCATACATTACGCAAAAAAACCTTATACAGGTAACTACACAACCGTTATAACTAGTGTTGAGCGATTATTATCGACAAAGTTGAAATCGGCACAGTTTTTATGTTGATCGAAATTTTTAGATCATGCGATAATTTAGGTTAAAATCTGTGCATCATCTATTAAGATCGCGCCATTTTCGGCGCTTCCTGTCATTTTGGTGGCCAGCAAATCAGCTTACAGAATAGAGCAGGGTGAGATGTGTGTGCGACATCATGACTGGGATGTGTATGGTTGCGATTGGCTGGAAAAATCACATGACCTCGTTTTACATAGAACAGCCCTTCCTGTTCAGCCTCAGTGTCTCTCAGCGTCTCAGAGCAGTAGGACGTGCGCTCTGCCTGTGTCCAAACAGCTCAGCGAAATTATTATATTTCTTCACAGAGAAAGCTCTACTGTTAGCTGTGATCCTTACAACTTAGTTAGATTAGAGATTGGAAGATTTTATGTAGTTAGGTAGAGAATTTTAAAGGAGCATCTACCGCTGTAAAGTCACGGGGGGGGGGGGGAGCGGAGGGGGGGCCCCCGCGGGCGAACACAGACAAGCTCTATAAAGAATACTGGATAAAGTTCACCAAGACTTAGTGTAGACATTGCACTGCAATAGCTTTATTATTAACAGTTTTCTATTGAAATATTTCCTGGATATTGGGCAGCCTGAACTTATATTAGGATACACATCTTTTCTAGTAACTGCAGGTCTCTTTGTTAGGTGCAAAACTCCACTTTAATTATCAGTATACATTTCAGATAGGTGTTCATTTTCAATTTTGCCCATTCCACCTTTGTTGATATATCCACCTTGCAGTTAAATTAGAATCCAGCAATTTTGTAGTCAGCACAGGTTGATAGGTGCCAAAAATACCTTGTATTATCCGAATAAATTTCAGATACATGTTTTTTGACTTTGGCGCACTACAGCTTTGTTCATTGAGGCACCTTGCACTTAAATGTGAATACTGCAATTTTGTAGTCACCACAGGTGAATTGAAAGCTGCCAAAAATACCTTGTATTATCCAAATACATTTCAGATACGTGTTTTTTCACTTTGGCGCAGGCCAGCTTTGTTGATAGATCTACTTTGCAGTTAAAATTGAATCCAGCAATTGTGTAGTTACCACAGGTGAATTGATAGGTGCCAAAAAATACCTTTTATTATCCGAATACATTACAGATACGTGTTTTTTTTACTTTGGCGCACTACAGCTTTGTTCATTGAGGCACCTTGCACTTAAATGTGAATACAGCAATTTTGTAGTCACCACAGGTGAATTGAAAGGTGCCAAAAATACCTTTTATTATCCGAATACATTACAGATACGTGTTTTTTGCACTTTTGCCCAGTCCAGATTTGTTGATAGAGCCACCTTGCAGTTAAATTTGAATCCAGCAATTGTGTAGTTACCACAGGTGAATTGATAGGTGGCAAAAAATACCTTTTATTATCCGAATACATTACAGATACGTGTTTTTTGCACTTTTGCCCAGTCCAGATTTGTTGATAGAGCCACCTTGCAGTTAAATTTGAATCCAGCAATTGTGTAGTTACCACAGGTGAATTAATAGGTGCCAAAAAATACCTTTTATTATCCGAATACATTACAGATACATGTTTTTTTGACTTTGGCGCACTACAGCTTTGTTCATTGAGGCAGCTTGCACTTAAATGTGAATACAGCAATTTTGTAGTCACCACAGGTGAATTGAAAGGTGCCAAAAATACCTTGTATTATCCGAATACATTTCAGATACGTGTTTTTTCACTTTGGAGCAGGCCAGCTTTGTTGATAGATCTACTTTGCAGTTAAATTTGAATCCAGCAGTTTTGATTTGAGGGATTTGAGAATAGCTGTGACTTTCCAAAACTCTTCCATACCTTCTCAAATTTTTATATTTCTGAACATGGAGCGAAATTCAGGTGGTAAGCGAGCAAAGAGGGGGGTAGGACATGGAGGTAGAGGTACGAGAGAAGGTGCTCCTTCCAGTGCTGGCAACAACACGCATGCCAGCGGATCGTCAGTTGCAGGACCGTCAGGCCTGTCATCGCTGGGTCAGGGCCCTGTGAATCTCAGTAATGAACAGCGTCGCCAATCTGTCCTTCAGTGGTTAATGCAACCTGCATCCAGCAGTCTTACCTCCTCGTCCTCCCAGTCACGGCCACAAATGTCGTCATCAGCATCACCAGCATCCGTCCAACATGAAGCAGCCCAAATGTCAACTCGTGTACCCACCACTGTGGATAATCCATTTTCTGAAGACCTCTTTGATGACAAAATGTGGTTGGGGTCAGAAGGCATGTTAAAAGATCAAGAGGCCAAAGAGGATTATTTTCTCTGCTCTGACGCCCAGTTACTGATGCCATCAGAGGAGGAGAAGGAAGCCGGTCAATCGTCAAAAATCCCGGGCGGTCGGCAACGCCTTGCAGTCCCTCTTGCTTGTAGCCCGCAGCTCCTGGATGCAGAATGTCAGGACGACCACGTCACCTGTGTTGATGATGATGATGATGAAGACATTGCGGATCCAACGTGGTCTTTTCAGCAGAATTTGCTTGCGAGCGCTTCATCACTGGACGAGGAGGAAGACGATGGGGTAGTGTCAATATGGGTTCCGCCTCAAAAAGGGAGAGGGCGGTCGCAGAAGTCCGCTGATATGATTCTCCCAGCCACGGTCAGCGCAAACCCCGCTCCTCGCTTATCGCCATCAAAAAGGTCCAGGACCTCTAAAGCCTGGGCCTTCTTTGACCAAGCCTCTGATTCACCCAGTGATGTCATATGCCGCCTTTGCCGTAAACGCATAAGTAGAGGCAAAAAACCTTAGGTGGTTTAACCACCACCAACATGTCTAGTCACATGCAGCGAATGCATGAGTTGAAATGGAGGCAACACTTGGCCAAAAAAGGCCAGACCAACGCCGGGCCTCCAACCACTGTCACACCCTCCTCCGCCTCCTCCTCCGCCACCACCAAGCGTTCCTCAGCTGCCCATGTCTCTCAGAGTCCTGATCAGGGATCAGCCTCTGCTTCAGCCTCCACCATCCCTCGAGTACCACCAGCACCACCAGAGACCCATCCTACCCCTTCTCCTTCCGCCAGTTTGACGACCTGCACGCCATACAGCGGCCAGTCTAGCAGCCAGCCTTCTGTCTTCCAGGTTTGGGAGCAGAAGAAACACTTTAACCCAAACCATCCCAAAGCCAAAAACCTGAATGTCGGCATTGCCAGGCTTTTGGCCAATGGAAATGTTGCCTTTCCGTCTGGTGGAAACAGATGGGTTCCGCCACGTCATGGCCCTTGCCTGCCCCCAATACCAGATGCCGAGCAGGCATTTCTTTGCCAGAAAAGCCGTCCCTGGCCAGCCACGTGTCATCTAAAATTTCAAGCGCGGTGTCTGCATCTGTGGCCGGAAAAGTCCATCTGACCACCGACACATGGACTAGTAAGCACGGCCAAAGCCTCTATATCTCTGTGACAGCTCACTGGGTGAGCTGGGTGGATGTCTCTGGGGGTGATGGTGGCTCACAGGCTCGGCGCACGTTCTTCAAAACCGCAGGGATGGTGCAGGGTTCTTTCCCCCAAGGTCCTCTGGTGGCATCACGTGCCCAGAGAAACCAGGCCGTGTTGAAATTAATCTGTCTTGGAGACCGTCCACACACAGATCAGGAGCTGTGGACGGCTCTCTGCAACGAGACCGAGCGCTGGCTGGGTGCCAAGAACCTTGTGCCAGGCAAGGTGGTGTGCGATAACGGGCGAAATCTGCTGGCCGCCCTTAAGATCGGTAGGCTGGAGCACATCCCTTGCCTGGCACATGTCATGACCCTTGTCGTACAGAAATTTCTAAAGAGCTACCCGGGTCTGGACTGCCTGCTGAGGAAGGCTCGAAGTTCTAAGTTCGCACTTCCGCCGTTCGCATCCTGCTTCGTCCCGCCTGGCTGCGTTGCAGCGTCAGCCCGGCCTTCCCGTCAACCGTCTCATTGTTGACGTGGCAACACGTTGGAATTCCACCCTCCACATGCTCCAGCGATTGTGGCTGCAGCGCAATGACATTACGCAGTACGAAGTGACACATGGCCTGACAAGCAGCAGTGCGGACCTCGGGGTGTTGAGCCCCCGAGAGTGGAGGCAGGTGAAAGAGCTCTGCACCATCCTTGCCAGTTTTGAAGAAGCCGCCAAAATGGTCAGTGCGGACAATGCCCTTGTCAGCATGAGCATTGTGGTGATCTTAGATCAGGAACGACCGATGTAAACTCTGAAACAACAGGTCCCGCCAGCGACGGTCGAGGAGACGGACACAGATGCGGACACGGAGCCTTTCTCTCCGTCAAATCCACAAGGCCCGACAGTTTCACAATTTCATCGGTCTTCATTAGGCAGTGGTTCGGGGTCCAGAGCTA
Source organism: Phyllomedusa bahiana (assembly GCA_025379985.1). Lineage (NCBI taxonomy): Eukaryota > Metazoa > Chordata > Amphibia > Anura > Hylidae > Phyllomedusa > Phyllomedusa bahiana. Next base: position 9,105 of record JAODAL010061486.1, on the reverse strand, counting down.
GTGCAAGGTGGTGTATCAGCTCTCAGGGTGCATCGTCTCAGGCAAGTTAGGGCTGTGTTGAAGCTGTGCCGGAGGCAGTGGAGGAGGAGGAGGAGGAGAAGGTATTCCTAGACACCGACGTTACCGACGTCCCTGCCTTGGAAAGAGGTTGGCGCGAATTTGAGGCGGAGGAGGAAGATGAGGAAGATCAGTTTGCTAGTACGCCTCGACCCAGAGGCTTGGGAAATCAAGGCTCCATCTCTCACATGAGTGCTTGGATGCTCCATTTCCTCCAACATGATCCTCGCATTAAGGCATCAAAATGAACAACAGTTACTGGGTGCCACCCTCCTGGATCCCCGGTACAAAACAAAACTCAGCACTTTCCTTCCACCCACCCAATAGAGAGTAAAATGCAGGAAAATGGAGACCTTGCTGATTGATCAACTGGAGACATCTGTTGCGTCTGCTTCACGTTCCTCAAATGTCACGGTGGAACAACATCAGCGACGGGACAGCAGTAGAGTGCCATGCAGCCGTAGCGGCAGCAGCAGCAGCAGGAAAGGTGGCAGAAGCCTAATGGGTGACCTCTGGCAATCTTTATTTACCACCTCACCAACGCATGCAATGCAGGGCACACATACAACACACAGAGACACCCCTTAAGTCATGGGCACGACTATCTGCGTCTCAACACCGATGTTTTTGTATGTGTTCCGGACCCAATAGACTTCTGGGTATCCAAAATGGACGAATGGCCCGAGCTCGCTCGCCACGCCATAGAGGTGTTGTCCTGCCCAGCAGCCAGCGTCATATCTGAGCGGACCTTCAGCACAGCTGGAGGAGTCATTACAGACAAACGCAAACCGGCTTTCCACAGATAATGTGGATCATTTGACTTTCATCAAGATGAATCAGGCATGGATCTCTGATGATGTTGTGGCCCCAATTGCCGAGTCACCGATTAGTCGCCGGTCTACTTCACATTCCTCTTCAAACAGAAAAAGTCCTTTTGAAAACTTTTTTTTAAAATGATCATTTCTTACTACAATTTTTATTCTCTTTGCCCAACAGTTCATTTGCTGGTTTTGCTGTGAGGAGACTGTAAAAGACAGCAAGGTTTCATGACAACACGTATTCCATTTACTCACTTTATCTTTAGAAGTTTTCGCATTGTCAATGGTTTTTGAGGTCATGTTGCGTGAGATACAGCTATAATTATGGTCCTTTGGAACAGAAATGTGGCTTTTAAGTGGCATTTCTCCCTCACAATTATTAATAGTGGCTGAGAAGTCATATTTTTTAATTTTTGGGGTCATGTTGCTGTGAGATACAGAATAATAATGGTCCCTTTGGAACAGAAATGTGGCTTTAAAGTGGCTTTTCCCCACTCACAATTTTAATAGTGGCTGAGAAGTCCTATTTATAATTTTTTGGGGTCATGTTGCTGTGAGATACAGCAATAATCATGGTCCTTTGGAACAGAAATGTGGCTTTTAAGTGGCATTTCTCCCTCACAATTTTTAATAGTGGCTGAGAAGTCATATTTATAATTTTTTGGAGTCATGTAGCTGTGATATACAGCAATAATCAATGGTCCTTTGGACCAGAAAAAGTGGCTTCTAAGTAGGCATTTCTCCCTCACAATTTTTAACAGTGGCTGAGAAGTCATTTTTATTTTTTTTTTTGGGTCATGCTGGCTTTGAAAATGCAGCAATCTACAGGTCCTATTATAAAAAAATATGGTGTTTCACACAGACATTTGTTCTTCACAATTGTCCAAAGTGTCTCAAGGGTCATGCTTTGAATTTTTGGGGGCATTTTGCTGTGACATGCAGCTATACTACAGGTCCCATTATAAAAAAAATGTTGTTTCTAACAGACATTTGTTCTTCACAATTGTCCAAAGTGGCTCAAGGGTCATGCTTTGCATTTCCGGGGGCATTTTGCTGTGACATGCAGCTATACTACAGGTCCTATTATAAAAAAAAATTTGTTTCTAACAGACATTTGTTCTTCACAATTGTCCAAAGTGGCTCAAGGGTCATGCTTTGAATTTTTGGGGGCATTTTGCTGTGACATGCAGCTATACTACAGGTCCTATTATAATTTTTTTTTGTTTCTAACAGACATTTGTTCTTCACAATTGTCCAAAGTGGCTCAAGGGTCATGCTTTGAATTTTTGGGTGCATTTTGCTGTGACATGCAGCTATACTACAGGTCCTATTATAAAAAAAAAATTGTTTTCTAACAGACATTTGTTCTTCACAATTGTCCAAAGTGGCTCAAGGGTCATGCTTTGAATTTTTGGGGGCATTTTGCTGTGACATGCAGCTATACTACAGGTCCTATTATAAAAAAATGTTGTTTCTAACAGACATTTGTTCTTCACAATTGTCAAGAGTGGCTCAAGGGTGATGGTGCTGTCAGAAACAGGAATAGGTAGGACACTGTTAATGACACATATTGCAAAATGACTTGTTTTTTCAATATATTTAACATAGCTATCAATCCCTGTATTGAGACAACCAATTTAATAAAATTAAAAAAGAGAAACAAAGACATGGTGGGATTCCATCCTATTTTAAAAATGTGTTTTCTAGAATTAAACTACTAAAAAACTTGCATGTACAAAATAGCTGGTAAAAAAAATTCCTCTGAATTGTACAAGGGAGGTACAGGAAAACTTGAACAGATGTAGGTTATTCAGAGGACATGGAGTATGGAGCACGGACAGAGAACAAAGTACAGAGACAATTTCCTCCAGCACGTTGAGTAATATGAGAAAAAGAATGCCAAGAAACAGGCCACCTGGGTGGAACAGGAGCGTTAACCACCAGTATTGCCAAGTGAAGCTCAATTCGTCCGCACTCATACGGAGGGGCAAGCGCTACCCAGGACAGGGACAGTATATGTCCAGTGAAACTAAAATGGTGGTTGAAAGACTCCTTTTCCCGGCACTTTTTAATCTGGGGGTCATGCAGGTTTGGGGCTCATGATGTGGCCCAGGACAGGTATAGTCAATGTTTCCCGTGAAGCTAAAATGGTGGTTGAAAGACTCCTTTTTCCGGCACTTTTTAATCTGGGGTCATGCAGGTTTGGGGCTCATGCTGTGGCCCAGGACAGGTATAGTCAATGTCCAGTTCAATTAAAATGGTGGTTGAAAGACTCCTTTTTCCGCCTTTTTTAATCTGGGGGTCATGCAGGTTTGGGGCTCATGCTGTGGCCCAGGACAGGTATAGTCAATGTCCAGTGAAACTAAAATGGTGGTTGAAAGACTCCTTTTTCCGGCACTTTTTAAATGTGGGGGTCATGCAGGTTTGGGGCTCATGCTGTGGCCCAGGACAGGTATAGTCAATGTCCAGTGAAACTAAAATGGTGGTTGAAAGACTCCTTTTTCCTGAAATTTTTAATCTGTGGGTCATGCAGGTTTGGGTCTCATGCTGTGGCCCAGGACAGGTATAGTCAATGTCCAGTTATACTAAAATGGGGGGTTGAAAGACTCCTTTTTCCGGCACTTTTAATCTGGGGTCATGCAGGTTTTGGGGCTCATGCTGTGGCCCAGGACCCTGAAAAAAGGGGGGGCCCCCCCCGTATAGTCAATGTCCAATGAAACTAAAATGGTGGTTGAAAGACGCCTTTTTCCGGCACTTTTTAATCTGGGGTCATGCAGGTTTGGGGCTCATGCTGTGGCCCAGTACAGGTATAGTCAATGTCCAGTTCAACTAAAATGGTGGTTGAAAGACTCCTTTTTCCGGCACTTTTTAATCTGGGGTCATGCAGGTTTGGGGCTCATGCTGTGGCCCAGGACAGGTATAGTCAATGTCCAGTTCAACTAAAATGGTGGTTGAAAGACTCCTTTTTCCGGCACTTTTTAATCTGGGGTCATGCAGGTTTGGGGCTCATGCTGTAGCCCAGGACAGGGATAGTCTATGTCCAGTGAAACTAAAATGGTGGTTGAAAGACTCCTTTTTCCGGCACTTTTTAAATCTGGGGGTCATGCAGGTTTGGGGCTCATGCTGCGTTCCAGGACAGGGATATTTAATGTCCAGTTCAAGTAAAATGATGGTTCAAATCATACTGCCTTCTGGCACTTTTTAATTTGTGGGTCATGCAGGTTTAATGCTCGTGCTGTGGTGCAAGACAGGGATAGTGAATGGTGTGTGATTTTTTTTCTGTGGCTTTTACAACCTAAGTGTGTTGCCTAAGATGTAGCACGTATCCATTTTACTGTTGTGGATGTTAATTCCAGCTTCTCCAACCCTGTTTGGGTGTAAGAATGAAGGTGTTGTTGCTCTCCCATAGACTTTAATAGTCATCGATCATAATCTACCATCGACAATCGACCATCATCTTGTCGATGATGGTCGACTATCGACCATCGACCGATGTTGATGGCCAACGTAATCGCTCAACACTAGTTATAACCTGTAGAATTAATCTAACAGGTTATATGAGGTTGTCTGAAATGTGAATGGTGTTAAAAAAAACAAATGTAGAAAAACACTTTTTTCTGTTCACGCTGCAAAAATTAAAAATAAATCTGCAGTAATTTATCTGTAGACTATGCCCTCCTAAAAATACAACTTCTCCTGCATAAAACAAGTCCTCATACAACTGCATCACTTAAAAAATAATAAAGTTATGACTGTTGAAACAAAGGGAGACAAAAACTAAAAAAATAAGCTTAAGCTTAACACCATTAAGCTTATCAATCTTGGTGCTTAAGAGGTTAATAGAGTTAGCCCCTAAAAGTAAAATAAGTAACTATTTTTCTGCAGATTTCAAAATTTTAAAGTGAAGTCTACAAACAAGTAAACCTTTTGCAATTGGTTTCTCTTTTTCTTTCCTTCAACAATAGAAAGTATGGTAACTGAACTGTATAGAAAAGATACAAAATTACATATACACTCAACGCCTGGTCCCTGATAAAACTGATCCTTCATATTGTGCTGTTAATATAAAAAGTGGCTCAAAAATGAAACTCTAGTAAAACATGCAATATATTTATTAAAATTCTTTCAGAATACACTAAGATGAGCTTTTAGTTGGCCATTTAATCTGATGTGTAGGGGACATTTGGTTCTCCCAATGTACTGTAATCCGCATATACACTGGATCAAGGAAATTACAAAAGAATTAGTGCAATCCAGAAATTTTTTTTATGAAGAATGTTTCTTTTGTGGTGTTGGAGCAAAAATTCGGAATTTCTACTATGCTTCGACAACAGTAGCATCCAATGCGTCCACATAGTGAGTTGCCCTTTCTTCTGGTATCTGAAATGCCACATATATCATGATTTATAGAGGGATCTTTTATTTTGCTTGGCGCAATTAAACTTTTAAGATTGGGCGCTCTCCTAAAAATGACATTAGGCTTATCTGGAATAATAGAGCCTAAATGAGGATCCCGTTTTAATAAATGCCAGTGTTTTTGTAACAAGTGTTTTATTTTTTTGTGAGATGTATTATATTTAGTAATAAGAGTGCATTTCGATATTTTGAGTTCTCTTAGGTTTACCTATCAGACATTCTCGTTGTGTTAGTACATTAGTTTTAGCAGCAGCATCATTTAATAATTCCACAGGATAGTTTTTTTGTTGCAATCTATTCTTCAATATATCAACTTGTTGTTCATATTTAGAATCCTCTGAGCAATTCCTCCTCAGTCTCTTCATCTGACAATAAGGGATGCTTTTAAGCCATGGTTTATAGTGAGCACTTCTAAAATCTATAAAACTATAAAAAAAGTTTCTGTAGTAAAATTTTTAGGTTTTTTTGTTGTCAAGGAATGGCTAGAAACAATAGTATTTTTATTTTATGAATGAAGTTGTGGGAGTTGTTTGGACTTCCCAGAGTAATAGGCGTGCTTCCTGTCAACCAATCAGCCATACTCATGGATCAGCACTTGGCACCTTGGCACCTTGGCATTTAAGGATTGTGTCCTGATCCTGTAAAGTACCCCTGAGGAAGCGCTAATACGAGCGCGAAACGCGATCGCGTCGGGCTATAATTAGTCTATTCTTTTAATTACGGTTTTTTTAAAAGAAGTGTTGCACACTTCATCTTTTCTATTTGAATAAAGTTTTTATAGATAAAAACTTTTTAATCTCTTAATTCCCTCCTGACCAGCACTTGGCGCTGTTTTGATATATTCGTTGTTCTCCCTTCGTTTTTTTGTTTGTTTTCTATTACTATAACCTGATACTACGAGGGATTCGAGGGATCGCACAGCAGCCGTGCAGAACTATACAGATCTATGACTCTCATCATTGTCTATTGGCGATACTGGGTGTTGTGCCTTCAGCACAACTCCATCAGGTATAGTGATTTTGCTAATAGCGCAAATCACTATTGTGCGCCCGTCTTTTCTTTCCTTTGTACTTTTTATTTAATACCGGAGCTATTGAAAATACCTACCGGACAAAGACGTGGGCTGCCAAAATGTGTCGGTGAATTTACTATTGAATCACGGAACTAAAGAACAGCCGTGCAGAATTGCACTGATTCACGATCCTCATCATTGTCCATTGGCGATATTGGGTGTTGTGCTTCCTACACAACCCTATTAGGTATAGTGGATTTGCAAAAAAGGCGTGTTCCTATACAAAAAACGGCTTCACTATTGCATGTCCGTTTTCCTTTTTGTCCTCTATTTCTTTATACCGGAGCTATCTCCAGATATCTCCCGTCACGCAACCTCCGCTCCTCACAGGACCTTCTTCTCTGCTCTCCCCTTATCAGCTCCTCACACAACCATCTCCAAGACTTCTCTCGTGCTTCAACCACACTCTGGAACTCACTGCCCCAACACCTCAGACTCTCCCCCACTCTCACCAGCCTCAAAAGCAACCTGAAAACCCATCTCATCAGGATTTCCTACAACCAACAATAACCCTGCTGTCACTACCCTATCCACAACCAAGTCAGCCCCTCACCTACTGTCTCTTCCCACTTTCCTTTTAGAGTGTAAGCCCTTGCGGGCAGGGATCTCACTCCTTCTGTACCAGTTGTTAGTAATTTGTCACCTTTGTACTTGTTTGACCTATGTTATGTATGAAACCTGAATGTACAGCGCCCTGGAACCAAGGGCGCTCAAAAATAAATAATAATAATAATAATAATAATATTGAAGACATTTATAAAAGGAAGAAAACGTAGACCATTAAAGTGTCGGCACCTTCCTTCTGGTTACAGTGAGTGATTGTGGAGATCACACACCAAGTGGAGAGACTACTCCCAGTATTAATTACGGAGACCACACAGCAAGTGGAGAAACTACTCCCAATATCAATCACAAGTGAAGTTGAGAGTTGTGCCTCTAGTTGCTGCACAACCAGCAAAGGTAAAGTGCATTACTCTTCTATTAGATCACTTGCCTTTGCTATTTTCACGATTGTGTGTTTGCTCTGTCTTACTTTAAATCTCGAGAAAACCTGCCGTGAAGACCGTATTATCTCCCGCATAGAGGAATAAAGTATGGAATATTACAGGAATCGGATGCAAACAAGAGAAAATCTCTTTAAACAACTTTCCGATGAGCAAGATATTGAGACTGAAATGGACTCATACACCAATACGGTATTTTCAGAGGAGGATGTAGCAATCATGACTTCTATGTTTAATGAATTAGAACGTAAATTATGTGCAGAAGCCCAACACAATTTAGATATTAGATTTTTAAATTTCTATATACAACTTAAAATCATTCCCCGTGGTTTACGTGTCGACATTGCCCCTACCTTTCATAATGATGACATTTTTGTGTATGAATGGAACAACGTACTGTCTGCTTGTTCTCTCACGCTAATTAGCTTGCTGATTGGCAAGAGAAACTCTTTAGTAGACCAACTAACTAGTGATATTGAGGCTATTTTTAAAGATTTAGAAAAATTTGAAAATCATAATGATTTTAAAAAAATTAACAATAAGGTAACAGCCGAAATATCCAAATATGAGAATAATCTTTATTCCCGGAAGAAAAACAAGTTACAGAGGGATAAAAATGATAAAAAAGAAAATAATAATGTGGGAATTAATACACTTCAGGACCCCAAAACATCTGATCAAGTACAGACCAAAACATCTGATCAGTCACAGAATAGTAATAGACATAAAACTAGTACTAAAGGAAGAAGACCATCATTTGTAAACTCAAAATATAAATATGGAGGCACTAAACCTATGGAAATTGTGCAGAAAGAAAACCAAGTTATAAAATTATCTAATAACTCGGTTAGCCAGGCTAATATACCTGTAGCATTAGATCTCCATAAGGGAGAAAAAAACACAAATAGTGTAGAAGTGATAAATATATCCAGTAAGGATAATTTAAACGGCAAGGAAAACAAAAATGTGAATCCTCCTAATGTGGTGAATGATAAGGCATTAGATTACACTAAATTAGGAGCGAAACCAAAAACAATGGCAACAGTAGGAAATAAAATCCTAAATGAAAATTCAGATAAAAACACTTCTCAACAAAAAGAGATATCTTCTCCCAGAGTGATTCCCATTATTCAAGATCTCCAATTAATGTCCCTTGTTAGGATGTCAGAATACAAAAAGAAGGGTATTAAATTTATAGCACTAGAACACTTAAGCACGAAGGATAAGGCAGATAATGCACCTGAGCACAATAACATATTAGACTTCACCTTACATGAAATTAATGAATTCACACAAACGGAACAACACCATGACACAAATAATTCATCGGCTAAGGCAAGCACATCTTTAATAGATTTTACCTTTAATGATTCTAGCTCATCTATGGCTGAATTGGCACAGAAGGCACAATATATCAGAGATAAATTTGAAAAAATGAAAAAAGAAATAAAGGATATAAACAAAAGGCGTGAATCTCTTTCTATACTTAATAATTCACATGAAACACCACAAGGGATGGGTTGGGACACTAACGAAGTATTCACCACAAATGAATCTTCTTCTTCTTTTTTAGAAATGGGACATATCTAGAGATGGGCGAATTTCTCAAAAATTCGATTCGGTCACTTCGCCGAATTTTCCGACAAAAATTCGTTTCGTTCCGAATTACTTCGGCACGAATCGCGTTAAAAAGCAGCTATTTCCAGGCTGCACGAGCCTTCAGGGGGCTGTAGAACGT
>JAODAL010061485.1:0-20295 GCA_025379985.1 Phyllomedusa bahiana | reverse complement strand
GGGGAGAGAAAATAGTGTTGTATCCCTCTTATCTTGGGTGCCAGCGTCTAGAGGTGCTGCGGGTTTTATCGTCATTATACCTCGACTTGAGCAAGTATCAGTTTATTCATCTAATTTTGAAGTCATGTGCTGGATATATCTTGTTTTTATAGCGTATTTTTTTTCCACATGAGAGAAATTTTGAACCCTGATGAACCCTAGAATTTGAAGGGGGGAAAAACGCGTCGGGATAGCTGGGTTTAAAAAAGGTTTTTATACACGCTTTGGGACATTGTCTTCATTAAAGCGGAGCCGCTTTTTATCAGGGCGATTACTCCCACGGGCGATAGTGCACAGTAGCTGTTCTTAGGTATGTATGAATGTATGGGGTTTTTTGATTTTAAATTTTTTTTTTTAAAAAAAGATAAGAAAAAATTTAAAGTTTTAACAGGGATTTTTTTTTTTGCAGTGTATAAAAAGATTAATTTGGGGGACAGCCTGGGGGGGGAAGGGAGGTGCGGACTAAACAACAGACAGGTTTTTGGGAAAGGGGGGTGTATATTGTGCACCCAGACTCGCTTAAAGATGATTGAAATGGCTTTTTTTTACCACTTTTTGGCCAGCCACCTCGCACCTGAGGTGAAATTGTACCTTTTTTTTTGTCCCTCCTATTTTTGTTAAATACTTAAATTTGTACTTAAATTTGGATCAAAAAAATTTTCTAGTATCTGTTGGATATTTAAATGGTGCAAAAAACACCTTTTGTTTCCCTATAATTTTTAATGCTCTTTTCATTTGGTGGCCCAGTTTTGGGTAAACGAGCCACCTTGTACTTAAATTTGGATACAGAAATTGTCTAGTAACTTTTTTGGTGTATTTCAATGGCCAAAAAAAAAAACCTTTTATTATCCATATAATTTTTAAATTAGCTGTTTTTTCACTTTGGTGCTGCCAGTTTTGTTCAAATGCCACCTTGTCTTAAATTTGGTACAAAAAAATTTTTAGTAACTTTTGTTTTTTCATTGGTGCAAAAAAAACCTTTTTTTATCCATATAACTTTTAAATAGCGTATTTCACTTTGGTGCACCCCAGTTTTGTTCAAAGTACCTTGTTCTTAAATGTGGATACAAAAATTTTTTCTAGTTAACTGTTGGTGTATTTCTTTGGTGAAAAAAAACCCCCTTTTGTTACCTTTTATAATTTTTAAAAGCTGTATTGCATTTGGTGCGCCCCCTTTTTTTCACAAAGCCACCTCGTACGCCCAATTGTGATAGAAAAAATTTTCTGTAATGTTCTCGTTGTCTTTTCTGCAAAAAAATGCTTTTTAAACCGTTAAAATTTAAAAAAATTTTTATTGCAACCCGGGGAATCTCCCGTTTGGCGCAGATAGTGACTTGTATGATAGTTTGTTGAAAACTATCAATTTTCCCAGTCCCACTGGGGAGTTTGTAATCCCTGGGATGAGGAAGAACACTGTTGATTTTGTCTTACGGTTCTTCCCCAGACCCCCATTTCACAGATATTCGTAGAAACAATTCTTTTTAATCCCAGTTGGCTATAGGAAAATTAGGGGATTTAAAAAAAAAGCCCGTGATTTGCCGTCTTTAATAAGAGACTTTTAAAATCTTCCCCAACCTTTTTAATTTTTTTTCGTTCTGACATTGAGCGAAAGCAGGGTTGAAAAAAGCGAGCAAAGAGGGGGGTAGGACATGGAGGTAGAGGTTGAGGGAAGGGCTCCCCTCCCTGCGGCGACAACACGAAGCCAGCGGATTTTCGGGTTTCAGGGGCCCTAGGCCTGTCAAAGTTGGGTCGGTGCCCTGTGAATTAGTCAACAACGGGCGCCAACTTGTTTTTTGAGTGGGGTTTTTGCAACCGCATGCAGCAGCCTTACCTCCCCGTCCTCCCCAGTCAGGCCACAAATGTTGTCATCAACTCGTCAGTCCATCCAACATAAAACGTGGATAATCCATTTTTGAAGTCTCTTTGATGACAAAAATCGGTTGGGTCAGAAGGGGCATTTCAAAAGTCAAAAGGCCAAAAAGGGATGATTTTGTCGCTTGGCCAACCTGATCCGCCGAGGAGGATAAGGAAGCCGGCAATCGGCAAAAATCCTGGGCGGTTTGGCAAAGCCTTGAGTGCCTGTTGCTTGTAGCCTGCAGCTATAGGATGCAAAATGTCAGGACGAGGAAGTCCCCAGTGTTGATGATTATGATGATGACATTGCGGATTCAACGTGGTCTTTTCAGCAGAATTTGCTTGAAAGCGCTTCATCACTGGACGAGGAGGAAGACGATGGGGTAGTGTCAGTACGGGTCCCTATATACCTGCCTGAGTGCCCCTATATACCTGCCTGTACCCTATATACCTGCCTGAGTGACCCTATATCTATATACGTGCTTGAGAGTGACCCTATATCTATATACCTGCCTGAGATTTCCCTATATCTATATATATACTGCCAGAGAGTAACCCAATATCTATATACATGCCTGAGGGTAACCCTCTATCTATATACCTGCTGAGTGACCCTAAAATCTATATACCTGCCTGAAGTGACTCTATAATCTATATACCTGCCTAGGTGACCCTATATTTATATATCTGTCTGACTGTGACCCTATATCTATATACCTGCCTAATTGAGGGGACCTATACACCTACCTACCTGAGGGGACTTATATACCTATAAATTAATGAGTTGTGGAAATGTGAAGATTCAAAGATTTTGTGTCCAAATCTGAGGGACGAGTCGTGGCCGGGAGAAATCAGCATGAAGGTGTGAACCGGATGGAGAAGAAAAGGGAAAGTGAACGACGCTGATCAGAAACGACGTCTCCTGTGAGTCACTAAATGTAACTGCAATGTAATCACTTATATTTCTGCTGAGCATCTACTTACAACTAGTATCTACCACTATATGGTCCCTGAATGGTGGTAATATACGTCTTCAGAGCCTGTGTACAGATGATAGTCAGATGTGGTGGTTGTGTTTGGTCAGGGTCTGGCAGGATTATTTGAGCCTTAAGTAATAATAGTTTTGGGCCTTGGTTTTGTAGGAGGTTTTTTTAGTAACAATCATTCGTCTGGTAGATTTGCTCCATGTGTAGGTGGGTTATTTGGTGACTGTTATTTAGGGATATTACACTGTCATACGGCGGTTTTGAAAATGCAAGTTTGTCAGCTCCGATTTTCATCGTACAGTGATTGCTGAGGAGATGGGCAGGATCTATGTGGAATATGCAGAAAATTAGTGACAGGAACAGAAGTTTTTTCTCTGTAAAAACACATCTGCAGTTCACAATGAGGCGCGAAAAATGCCGTATGAACCCAGCCCTACTGAGCAAAACACAAAGGGCCTGAACCCCGGATGTTTTAGGACCCTAGCAATGCCCCTGCTCGTTGACCTACTGGGGACATCTGTTTCGTTTGCTTCACACTCTAATGTCACAGTGGAACAATGTAACCAGTAGAATGGCAAGTAGCTCTAGCAGCAGCAGTATTGGAAAACGAGTTGTTTTTAATATAGTTTATTTCTTATTGAGAAATTTTCTGCTGATGGTAACACATAAGGGCTGTGTTACAGGACATGGATAGTCAATGTCCATTTCACTAAAACACTGCTTCAAAGACTACTTTCTTCTGGCACTTTTTAATCTGTGGGTCACGCAGGTTTTCAGGTCATGCTGCGGTCCAGGACAGGAATAGTCAATGTCTAGTTCAACTAAAATGGTGGTTCAAAGACTCCTTTTTCCAGCTCGTTTTAACCTGTGGGTCAAGTGGGTTTGAGGGTCATGCTACGGTACAGGGCAGGTATAGTCAATGTCCAGTTCAACTAAAATGGTGGTTCAAAGACTCCTTTTTCCGGCACTTTTTAATCTGGGGGTCAGACAGGTCTAATGATCATACTGCGATCCAGAACAGGCATAGACAATGTCCAGTTCAACTAAAATGGTGGTTCAAAGACTCCTTTTTCCGGCACTTTTTAATCTGTGGGTCAGACAGGTTTAATGGTCATACTGCGGTCCAGGACAGATATATTTAATGTCCAGTTCAACTAAAATGGTGTTTCAAAGAATACTTTTACGGGCACTTTTTAATCTGTGGGTCAAGCGGGTTTGAGGATAATGCTGCAGTACAGGACAGGTATAGTCAATGTCCAGCTCAACTAAAATGGTGGTTCAAAGACTCCTTTTTCCGGCACTTTTTAATCTGTGGTTCAGAAAGATTTAAGGGTCATGCTGTGGTACAAGACAGGGATAGTGAATAGCCTGTGACCTTTTTCTGTGACTTTTATAACCTAATTGCCCTTGCCTAAGATGTAGCAAGTATCCAGTTTAACTGTTGTGGATGTTAGTTCCAGCTTCTCCAGCCCTATTTGGGTGTAAGAATGAAGGTGTTGTTGCTCTCCCATAGACTTTAATGGTCATCGGCGATAATCTGTCATCGACTATCGGATATCGTCATGATAATTGCCGATATTGACTATCAAATCGATAACGATAGTTGACACAATCGCTCATCACTAATTGTTATCTCATTATTATTATATACAATAAATCACAGTGTTAGTGTGTTATAATAGAGTTTAATTATAAATAAAAATCATTCATTGTAGATCGTTATTATCTCGTTATATATAATAGATCACAATGGTAGTAAGCATGTCAATGTCCCTGCCCTTCCCTACATTTTATAGTGCGTTTCATAAGTTCAATTTTGACATATTGGTCTTTTTATAGTCATACAAGACTAGGGAATTTCTCATGTTTTATATGGCTGAATTTGACATAAAATTTGGAATACCATTATCAATCAGATAGGAAGCATGCAAAAGAACACGGTTCATTCAAACCACGTGGTTGAACAGTGTCTAATCTATAAATCAATAAACTCTCCCATTGTAAAATAATTTTATCCCAGTCTCTGCCTCTTACTGGGGGTCTCACCAAATCAATACCACTAAACTGTATACACGCTGCCTTCCCTCCATGCTTTTCATGTACATGTCTTGCGATGGGTGTGTCCACCTTTCTTCTTAGATCCCCTATATGGTCCCCAATCCTTCTACGCAATTCCCGTTTCATCTTACCAATATACTTTAATGGGCAGGGACATGTAGCTATGTAGATCACCCCCATTGACTGGCAGTTGATAAAGTGACGAATCAGAAAGGGACGGTCACTTGTTTCCAGTGAACTCTTTGCAATTAATTACGAATTGGCAGAATTTACAATTACCGCACTTAAAACACCCGTTGGGTTGTCATCCCAACCAGGTTTCTCTAAGTGCAGGTCGACAAAGTGACTCCTCACTAATCTGTCTTGGTGCCCTGTTCAAACGATACAAGCCAAAGTCTGAAGGGAGAGCAGAATTTCCAAGCAAACATTAGGTGATAAAAGGACCTAATATCCCTATAAATAATCCCTGACTACCTATTATCCTCTTATCTAAGTTTCTGTATGGACTGTGTAAGGATCAGCCCAATGGTAGTAAGGGAAAACAAAGTCCATTTACTCCTTTGACTGGCGTTTATTGCTCCACCAAGGTAAACAGAGTAAAAACAAAACAGCGTAGCTTGAATTCAGCCCACAACATAAGTGAACACAGTCCGTGTTATAAGACTCACAGTCTCTGGGTTGTTTCTCCACCAGGATAAATCTACAAAGTGTTTCACCAACAGCCTGCTGTAGAAGTCCTCTCCCGCTCACACACTGTCAGATCTCCTTCTGAGCAGACCCACTCCCTGCTTACCTGACTTGCCAGGCTTACATAGTCCTGGAACACACAAACCCAGGCCTGGACCTGGAACATGGGAGTAGCCAACCCATCCCACTCTTTTGGCTATTCCAGTAAAAACCGACCCAATTAACTGCATAGCAGTTATAATACACGTATGTGTGAACGTGTGTCAGTGGCCTAATGCCGCTGACACCAGTACTATATGGCTTTTTACCACACCGAGACCAGGAATCTCGGTGAGACATATCGGCCGTCCACCACGGCCCCTTGTGGTTTCCTACAACTGGCTCTTAAAGTGCCCATTTAGACACTGATCTAAATGTGTCAACGATGCCAGCAGCCTCCAACATTGCTATTTTTTTAATTATTATTAATTATTTGGTGTTCAGTCTTAGGCTATGTGTCTACTCGGCACTGGATTCTTGTCGGATTTTTAGCTTACTCAGTATTTAGAATCCTCCAAATATCCGACTATACCCAGTGGTTCAGTCTTCAATAGAAAATCTGTGCTGTAGTCTACACAGCATATGATCTCTACTGAAGCCGCTGACCATCCGACAGAAAATAGCACATGCTCAATCTTCTGTGGTGTTGTGGAAAGGCTCTTAAAGACCCCTCTAACCTCGTTGTGCGGTTACCAAATTAATCAATTATCCATAATTAAGACATATGCATATGAATGAAAAGAGCTGCTGGAAACAGGTGTCAATGCAAATCTTCTAATTTATTACAAGCAATGCATGAGCTTATATAACTTCTGTTTAAGGCGGATCATATTTTTAATATATTAGTAAAACAATATGTCATTATACATCATTATGCATGGATTACATATTCTATTGGTCAAACAACTTAATTAAGCCTTCCCATAATTATCATACCAAAGCCCACCCTGATAAGTTAATTCTGCTATAATTTATTCTAATTTTAAAACAGACTTATCACTTGACTTTTTACAACAGCTGTCCTGTAGAGTTAAGCAGAGTTCCCCTTTTGTGGTTTCCTGGTCTGCCCAATTATCAAAAGAATAAGGAAATTAAATGGATGGAGTGAGGTTTGAGGAACTTGCCCCTTCAGTATCTGAGGGCATACAGCAGAGCTGGCTGTGTTATTCACTGGTAACTGCACAGCAGCAAGAAGTAGTTAGTGTGAACAAAAGAATATGAGAAATCAAGATGGAAGACACAGCCATTTTGCTTCATTAAAAAATTGAAAACTTAATCACCAAGTTAATCCATAGGAACATCACCATAACATAACCTGATTTCCATAACAATATTCCCCCCTTTTTAAGTTTTCAATTTTAGAATGACACCATAATAAACAGCTAATGATTAAGATAAAAAGACAGTAAGAATTTTTCGTTTGGGGCCTCTGGCTGTTTCATAGCATTATAATTTTCCTCTGAACTGTGCATAAATATCAGCTTCCTTATCCAAGGATCATCTTGGGCCTTTTTGGATCAACATTGCATTGGTTGAAACTACTTGGTATACAGTTTTAGAAATTATCCCCCGTAAAACAGAATGACAACAAGTTAGTTCGCAGGATCATAATGGCTAGTAATGTGATAAAAAAAGACTATAAATATTGTAACGACTTGCTTTCGTCGGGACGCCCTCCTGGACCGTCCTGGGGGTCTTTTAGCTCAGGATCGCCGCTTGGGTCAAACGGTTGGCACTCTGACAACGGCTTCTTATTTAAAACTCAGCCTGTTTATTTCGGCACAGGTTTACAGTAATTTAGCAACAAAACCAGATCAAACCAAAATCCTTAGGCCGTCTAGCCACTAACTAAACATATGACGTCCCTCTCTAACGTGTGGTCAAGGCCTATCGCCAATGCACCACACACGTTACCAGTACTCACTGATTCTGGCTTCTCTCAAGCCTCTTGGGGGCAAGAGCCTCTTCCCAGCTACTCTGCTGCACTGCCAGCTAGTAGACCACGCCCCCTGATCACCTGAAAAGGCAGGCTTTTTATAGGCCTGGTAATTCCTGGAACTGAAACCGAACCTGACCTGGAATGTGGTGACGGCCTCCCACCCAACACTGTGACCCGGGAAAGGCAACTCAACACAAGCCGCATAGCAGCCATACTAGTTACACATGTCAGTAACCTATGGTTACTGACGCCAAATGGTTGCCTTCCCCCACCAAATCCAGAATTTCGGTGGCACGTCGGCAGCAGATCTCCTGCTGTACGCCACCTAGTGGCATAATCCGGCGACCGTCTGAGGTCGGTCTGCCACAATATATTAACAAAAATAGTACTCAATTTCCCAAAAATTCCTTGCATCTACTTGTATGCATCTACTAAGAAAAGGGGGTTAGTTCTGTGTTGAAGGCCAATTCATTAGTAAGGGAAGTCACCCCCCCCCCCTTTTTTTAGCTAACACCATATCTATAATCACTCTATTTTTGAAAAGTCAAGGAAAGTCTGTGATTGGCTAAGTTAAAAGAGGTGCCGTTATTTGGACCAATGGGAGAGCGAGCGACGCTCCTATGGGTTTTCTAATGCAATCTGAAATCAAACTGTACATGGCCAAAATCAAATTATAACACTACAGAAGTGGTCCTGATGTGTATATAAAATGAATAATAATATGGGGGTAACGAAAAAAAAATATTAAATCAATAAAATCATGTTTATTTCTTTATTTTCGTTAGCCAAGGATCAATAGTATGGGTGCAACGAAAATAAAGAAATAAACATGATTTTATTGATTTAATATTTTTTTTCGTTACCCCCATATTATTATTCATTTTATATACACATCAGGACCACTTCTGTAGTCTTATAATTTGATTTCGGCCGTGTACAGTTTGATTTCAGATTGCATTAGAAAACCCATAGGAGCGTCGCTCGCTCTCCCATTGGTCCAAATAACGGCGCCTCTTTTAACTTAGCCAATCACAGAGCGCGCTCAGAATTTCTTTTCCCCATAGAACTCTATGAGAAAGTAGCTCGCGCTCTGATTGGCTAAGCTGGACGAGCCCCGCCGCTTCAACCAATCAGCTCGTTTCTGCATTTTTACTGTATTTTGAACTGTCCCGCCTTTGAATATGATTGGTCAATTTTTCTCCATAGGATATAATGGGACATTGTCGCTCCTATTCTGATTGGTCAATTCTCCTCCATAGGTTATAATGGGACATTGTCGCTCCTATTCTGATTGGCTGGTTTATGCCGACCAATGAGAATAGCTTAAACAATTTGAATTACTGTATTTCCCGGCGATTCTCTCTATTGCAATTCCCTATGTAGCGCCGGTCTCGGCGACAAACACGTTGTTCGGGTTTTTAACTGCTTTATTTGTAAAGAAGGGTTCTGCTCTTTATCTGATAATGTTTTACATTTAATAAAAATAATTTTTTTATTAATACTTCATGCCGCACGGCGCTGAGCGCCGAGATTTCAGTGCGCCCATCTCTCCATAGACTATAATGGGAGAAGTAGCTCGCGCTCTGATTGGCTGGGATAGCCAAGCACCCGCTAGCTCAGCCAGCTCAGCCAGTCAGCTCTTTTCTGTCTTTTTACTGTATTTTGAATTATCCCGCCGTGGATTGTGATTGGTCTAAACTTCTCCATAGACTAGAATGGGTCTTTGTCGCTCCTATTCTGATTGGCTGAGCTAGCCAAGCCCCCGCTAGCTCAGCCAATCAGCTCTTTTCTGTCTTTTTACTGTATTTTGAATTATCCCGCCGTGGATTCTAATTGGTCAATCCTTCCCCATAGGTTTTAATGGTTCACTGTCGCTCCTATTCTGATTGGCCGGTTTATGCCGACCAATGAGAATAGCTTTCAGAATTTGAATTACTGTATTTCCCGGCAATTTACAATATCATAATTCTTGATATTGTGCCGTTCTAGATTTTTGGAAAGTGTTTTTTTTTATTTTTATTATGTTTATGTTTTACGTTCAGCTCTTTTCTGACACTGTTTTCCGCCTTTATAAAGGCGATTTTTTTCTGAATCATACTCCTGCTGCACGGAGCGGAGCGCCGAGATTTCTGTCGCGATCTTCTATCTGCTTCCTCGCATGTTCCGATCCTGCTTCACTTCGCCTGTCGGAGGATTTAGACCAAAAAAAACCTGGTCTGCCTGTCGGAACTGCCGAGCGCTTCACTGCGCCTCGCTTTGCCGACTCGCCATCGTACATGCCTCGGGGTTTTCGAACGCCTACCCCGCGCCCGCACCGAGCCCACTGCCCGCCCCTTCATGCGGGGCGCAGCTGAAAGTGGCGAACACTGCGCCTAACACTGAATCCCCGCATCCGACAGGGGGATTCGGGCTGGGAGGCGCAGTATACGCCAAAAAACAGGCGGAAATACCGATCATACATCTCTCCCATAAATTATATATATATATATATATATATATATATATATATATATATAAAATATGCAGACATCAAACTTGAAAAGCACCATACAAAAAGAGATTATACTATAAAACATTAACCCAACTACTCAAAAACAAATTTATTTAGTAATACTTTCTTCCACAACAAATAAGAAAAGGAATAATGAAATGCATCATGTATATTTTCCCTTATTGTCCTCTTTACACAGGTAAACCTCTTTCCTGGGTTATTTTTCAAAGTCACAAATGTCCTTTCTGTAGCTAGAAAATATCTGTGAAGGGACAAACAAGTTCCCCAGGGTCACAAACCAATCTCATAAACATAAATAGTTTTGTTTTAAAGTACTGGCATGTTTCTGTTTCCCTTTAAAGCAAAGTACTTGAATCCTCAGTCCCCGGAAGCATAAACATTTTACAGTGAGAGGCATAGATCTAGTTAGGCTTTCCATCCAGCTTTTATAGATATGTGTGGTCAGGAGCACTTGGTAGGGTCCATCAAACTGTGGTTTCCGGAGATTCTCATGTATCTTACAACAATAACCCAATCTCCTGGAGGTCAGAGGTAAGAACCATCTATCAGAATCTAAAGCAAAAACTTGAGAACGTATATAAGTCAAACGCCTTGTAAGAGTTGTCACATAAGAAGTTGTCACATAAGAAGTCAAGCCACTATGCTGCATCTGGAAGTCTTGTGGAAAAACCAAAACAATTAAGACCTATCTTAAGGACCTAGGGCCTGACCTAACCTGAAATGTCTGACCTGTCTTATTATTAGGAGATACGTGATGAATAAAGAAAACTGTTGGCAAACATTCAGTCCATGGCTTTCCATGTTCCTGCACAGCTTTTTGGATCTTTGATTTAAGGTATAATTCAGTCTCTTCACTCTCCTGCTGCTCCACTCTAGGCCGTATAAAAAGTCTAAAGATAAAAATAAATGCTTCCATGAGATCTTCGATGAAGACTGTGCCTCGATCACTCTCGATGGTTTCAGGAACTCCATATCTGCAGAACACTTCTGACAGTAGCTTCTTGGTTGTAGCTTGAGCAGTAGCAACTTCAGGCCTTTTAGAGAACAGATTACTGCAGACCAGGATGTACTCCCACTTTCCCTCTCGATGCAATTGCAGTCTCTGGAAAGGATAGTCTGCTGTGGGAGTGTTATGCTGCAGGGTCTTTACTGTTCTTCCCACATTGTTTCTGGCACATATCATACATCTTTTGAGTATACTTGGCAGCAATAGTTGTAATCCAGAGGCAAACCAGAATTTATCGACAAGATCAGTCATCACAGTCTTTGACTGGTGTGTGACTCCATGTGTAGCTTGGGCCATAATGGATAAAGAGTTCTTGGATGACACAGTCTATTCCCAACTACCCATAGGCCTTGTGCAGTCAAAATCCCCTTCTTCCCTTTCCAAATCTTTTTTTTCTTCTTCCCCCGGGCTTATTTTTTCTTGAAAAATTTTTTTAAAGATGTCAAAGTTCAGGGGGAAAACTGTGGCGCTTGTTCTTCTGGTAATGCTGTGGCAATGAGGGCAGGATTCAGCGGGTTTTCGGGCAGTCATTTTGCCTTTTGCTTCATTTGTATCTTTTTTTAAAAATTTTGCTTTAATTTTAAAAACTTTAATTCCTACAACAGAAATTTAACCCTTCATGAGGGCTCCACTTTTTTTCCATTTAAAAAATTTGTCCATTAGCGGGAAAAGGAAACCCGAAATTCATAGCGAGAGTCGTAAAATTTTAAAGAGAAAAAACCAGGGCCCATCCCTTTTTGGGGTTTCCCCCAAAACCCTTTTAAAACTTAGTTTCCAAGCAACTTTGTGTGACAGCGGGGGGCTTAGGCCTTTACCGCCCAAAATCTTTCCTTTTCCCTGGTAAAAACCTTCCATTTATTTTGGTATCTTGTTTAGAATGGGGAAAGGGATTCAAAAAAGTGGAATTCTTTTGGGAAATTTTCAGGAAAATTTTCGGTTGGGACAAAGTCGAACTTTGGGGACTTGGGTTTAAACAAAAGTGGCTTTTAAATTGATAAAATGGCTGGGACACAGGGCCCTTTACATGGGGCAAAGCACCTGGGAGGAAGAAGGGCTTTCCCTGCATGACATTGCAGAGGTGAACCCAATCAGGACCAGCGGGTTTTGGGTGACGTAACCACACTATATAAGTCCGCTGGCGCGATGGGGGAGCTCATACCGCTCTCACTTCTAAACGGGGAAGGGTGTTTGCCACTCTAATAGCTCTTACTAAAAAATTAAATTTTTTTTACAGCGATTTTTGTGGGGGGGTCTCAGTTGCCTCGAGACTTTTCCCTTAATGTTCTATTTTTTAATTTTTTTTTGGTGTTTTTTGGGAACCCTAAAATCCAGGTGGGCCCAAACTGCACCGGGAAATATAAAATTCAAAAACCAAAGGGGTTTAAGCCATTTTCCTTTTGTATTATTTAAAAAAAAAACGGGTTTTTTTAAAATTTCCCAAATACCACTTTTTTTTTGGGCCCCTGCTCAATTCTTTTTGGGCGCAATTTACATCCAGGGGTTAAAAAAAAATTTTTAATGGGGGGTTGTTTTGCGGTGTGCGCCCCCAAAAGAAACCACCCTTTTTCAACGAAAAAATTTAAAACCCTTTTTCCTGTAGCCTAATTCCAAGCAAAGGTTAATTAAAACGGGTATCCCCTTGTTGTGTGGGCGAAAAAAAACAGGGGAAATTTGAAAACACGTCCCAAAAGTATTTAGTTTGGGTGGCTAATTTTCTTTGGCAAAAATTTTTACTTTTCCCGGGTTAAATTTAAAAGGTTGTTTTGGGGTTTGGGCGGCCCCCCAAGAAACCGTTTTTTTTAAAATGCCAAAAATATAAATTTTTCCCTGTGCCTAATTCACAAAAAAATTTTTAAAATTTTAAAACTGTACTTTTTGTTTTTGTGGCGTAAAAAACACGCAATTGTAACACCCTAAAAAGCTACTAGTTTGTGCCTCAATTCTTTGGCCCAAATTTTACATCCAGGGGTTAATTAAGCGGTTGTTTTGCTGGTGGCTGACAAAAATTTAAAACCGTTTTTTTTCCCAAACCCCAAAATATTACTTTTTTCCTGTAGCCAAATTTCACAAGAAAAGGGGTTTAATTACATTGTATCTCTTTTTTGTGTGGCGTAGAAAACACGCAATTGTAACACCTAAAAAGCTACAAAAGTTTTTGGGCCAATTTTTTTGGCGAAATTTAAACATCCGGGGGTTTTTAATTTTAAGCGTTGTTTTTGCGGGTGTGCTGACAAAAAAAAAACCGTCTTTTTCAACGCCAAAATATATACTTTTTTCCTGAAACCCCTTAATTCACAAGCAAAAGGGTTAAATTTAAAAAACGGGAAATTTCTTTTTTGTGTGGGGCCCTAAAAACACCCCAATTTTGTAACACGCTACAAAGCTACTAGTTTGTGCGGTCAATTCTTTGGCGAAATTTTACACCCAGGGGTTAATTAACCCTTTTTTTGCTGGTGTGCTGCCCCCCAAAAACCGTCTTTTTCAAGGGAAAAAATATATACATTTTTCCTGTAGCCTTTTCCCAAAAGAAAAGGGTTAATTACAACTGTTTCTCTTGTTGTGTGGCGTAGAAAAAAACGCAATTGAAAACACGTTTACAAAGCTTAACTTTTTTGGGGCGGCTCAATTCTTTGGCCAAATTTAAACATCCGGGGGGTTAAATTTAAAAGCCTTGTTTTGTTGGGTTGTGCTAAACCCCAAAAAACCCGTCTTTTTAAAGGGCCAAAATTATATACTTTTTCCCTGTAGCCAATTTTCACAAGCAAAGGTTAATTCAACTGTATCTCTTGTTGGGTTGGCTTTAGAAAAACCCCTTTGTAAAAATTTACAAAGCTATAGTTTGGGGCGGCTAAATTTTCCTTGGGCCCAAATTTTACATCCAGGGGTTTAATTTAAAGCGTTGTTTTGCTGGTGGGGCTCCCCCCCAAAGAAACCGCCCTTTTTTTCAAACCCAAAAATATATACATTTTCCCTGAAATTAAATTTTCATTTTCCGGGAAGGGTTTAAATTTAAAGCCTGTTTGGGGGTTTTTTAAACATTTAAAAAAACACCGTTTTTTTAAAAACGACACATAAAAGGGAAATTTTTTTTCCTGGCCATTTTTTGGGGGCGCAATTTAAAACCAAAGGGGTTCCCCAAAGCTTTTTAAACCTGGTTCTTTTTGGAGTAAAAAACGGGGTAAAAATTTATCTTTTACAGATTTCATCATAAAAACAGTGTCGTACATTTTAAAACCCAAAACATTTATGTCAGACAGGAGGGGTTTGGCGGGGTTTCTGAAATCTGCGAGTCCCCAGGGGCCACAATAAATTCCCGGGAACGGGCCCCAGGTCGAGCACAGCAAGGGGAGTCGCAGAGGGGGCACTCGGTAAAGGCCAAAACCCCCGCTGTACTAGGGGCCGGGTGTTGTTCAGAAACCCCAAGGGGTTTTTGTTTGGGTTTGGACAAGGTCATCCTCTTCCCCCCAGATGAAAATCTGACAACCCCAGCCAAGATTTCCGGGGGGAAAACCTCGGGACAAAACCCCCTTAGTTGGCATCCCGGGGGGGGGCCCCAGGGCCCTCACCTGTTCCTCACCCCGCCTCTTTTCCCACCCGGGTTTCCCTCACCCAAAAATCTACTTGGGGTTCGGGGCCCTCAGCCCCACTATATGGGCGAGGATAAACCCTTTTTGAGGAGGGCAGTCAGACTATTGGGCAGCAAAGAAATGGGGCCAAAAATCCCCTGCTTCTTGCAGTAGGGGGGGCAAAAGTATAGATGTGGAGGGGTGGCAAAGGGAGGTCAAAGTTTTGAAAAGGTCAGCCTTGGCATACCAAGACCGGTGATGAGGGCAGCAGTGACGATTTAAAAAACAAATAAGGGGTGAAAAGGGGCCGACCGCACTTGGGGGGCTGGGGGAGGCAAGGGGGGTTCTTTATCCCCAGGGGAGAGAAACGGCAGCTTTTCGCGGGGCAGGGACAGCGCAGCCAGAAAATGGGTCCGGTTTTGGCCGGGGCCAGCAGGGGTTTGCACAGTGGGGAGGTCAGGAGCAACGGCCCCACGGGGGGTTTAAAAAAATCGCTTCGCCGGTTCCCAAAAAATAGGGCACAGGGGGTTCCCGCGAGGCCAAACGGCGGGAGTAAATCACCAATGCGGGGCGTTGGCGGTAAAAACCGATACTCGGCAGTGTTGGCAGTTCTTTTTCTAAAACACCGGAGGAAAACCCGGAAAAATGGGTAATGTAAACTGTGGGCAGAAAGGGGAAACGTGGCTAGGGAGCTAAGTTGGCACCCCCGGCCCCCGCGTCAAACATGCAGGTCACCTTAAAATGGGCCCGGGAGAAACGTGGCTCAGATTTTTGGGGGTCCTCCTCCGCCCAGCAAAAAGCAGCAGCAAACAAGGGCCCCGTGGGGGGGCATGCCATTGCAGGGCCCGTCCCCAAAGGGTCCACCACCCCCTTGGGAGAAGGGGCTGTTTCCCCTTTTAACTCTTCCCGGTCCAGATGCTCCTGCCTTTCCCCGCTAATCAGGGGACCAGCAATTTGTTTTAGGAGGCCCTTTTCAAAGAGACCCAAAATATGCTCCAAAACCCTCCTAAGGTTTCAGCAGCGGGCCGTGCACCCGTCCAAGTTTTTGGTATTGCAGTCCCTTTCCCTTTTTCCCAAAAGGGGGGACTCTGCACCTTTTTAGAGAAATAAAAGGCTTGGGGCCGGGGCTGAGATGGAGAGTTTTTCCCAAACCGTAATTTTTTTCCAAAAAGGTAAATACCCCGACTTATTTAAAAATTTAAAAACAAAGGTGGGTCGCCTTTAGCTTATCGGTTTGTTCCAAGGTGCCCCGGCAAACGAGACTTTTGGAGCTGGAACTACGGTCCCCGGGGCCCGTTTCAAAGTCCTTTTTTTGGCCCACTTTGGGGTGAAAGTGCTTTTCCCGCCCAGGCACACCCAAAAACTTTTGGGCAGGAGACGCCCCTTTTCCTCCAAGTTGTCAAACTGCTGCAAACCTGCCCAATGTCCGCCTTTTCCCCCTCCACCACCACCCCCTCAGCCTCCCCCAATACTGGGGTTTCCCTCTTACCACTTTTGGAGGGCACAGCGGGTCACGCCTTTTTTACACCTTGGGGTTGCCTCACGAACGAAAATCCCCCAGGGGGGGGAACTGCCCCGCGTCATGAGCAAAAATCGATGTGTGGGGGGTTTTTTCCCCGCCCAAATGCAAAACGGGAACCATTTGGGGACGGACAATGGGAGGAACATGTTTTCCGCGCTGCACAGGGGGAGGGATGGGCCAAAGCGCCCTGCATGGCCGTGTTTTTAAAAATTTGGGTTTTGAAAAGGTTCCTGAAGTTTCCCCCGATCTTCAGAACATTCTGAAAAATTTGGCCCGGAAACTGTTTCATGCACTTTATCCTTTTGGAAAAGCCGAAACCCCCCTCCCCAGTTGCAGCGAACAAACGGCCCCCCCCCAACCCCACTCTTATATGCGATGTTTC
The DNA here is from genome assembly GCA_025379985.1 of Phyllomedusa bahiana. NCBI lineage: Eukaryota > Metazoa > Chordata > Amphibia > Anura > Hylidae > Phyllomedusa > Phyllomedusa bahiana. The sequence goes on along the minus strand of JAODAL010061485.1, from coordinate 3,705 downwards.
CACCCGCTGGAATTCCAGCCCTGCCCCATGTTTACCGAAGTTTTGAAAGAGAAAGGCCCCTTAACATTTTTTTATGATCCCCGGGGACGGCGTACTCCCCTGGGTAAAATTTTTATGTCAGCCAGGGAAACCATGCGTGACAACCCGCCGTTTGTTGAGGGGCCCCTTTGAGGAAAGGGGGACGTTATTTGTCAGTCGCCAGGGGGCTAAAGGGATTGGGAAAAACTCATTCCCCTGCTTTATGTTCCCGGAACGATTTAAAAATCTGTCTGGGGAGGGGGGCGGAACGTGGCGACTACATTCGTGGCCCCAAAGGTTTTCCGGTGGGTTTCTGAATGGGGCAGGAGGAGGGGGAGGGGCATTGGAGCAAAGCATTGTTTGGTGAAATGAGTGGATTTTCTACCCCCGGTGACAAGAGGGGGAGCAGGAAACCGCTGGGGAGGTGGGGAGATGAGGGGAAGGGGAAGGGGAGATTTAACCCCCCCCAAAAAACCGTGGCAGTATACAGTGGAAATTTTGGGGGCCCGGGAGCCCATCGGAAATCACCCCGTTTCAGAAAAGGCCCGCAGCATGCTTTTTGCCCGGCTTTGACACCGAATAGTCAGCATTTGGGAGAGGGATTTAATTTTGGCTTCCACCCTATTTTGGGCCCTCTAACCCGGGCAAAATTGGGGGCCTTTTTCCCGCTTTTTGAAGGGAAGGGCCAAAAACCCAAATTTCTATAGGGGAAAACCTCCGTAAATTTAGTTTGGGCCCAGCCCTTTTGTGGGGATCTTTCCCCCCTCTGACAGGCGACCGGGAGGGGTTCCCCCAGCGCCACGTACACTCCGCGGCTGGGTGGGGGGGGAAGGGTGGGGGGTTAGGAGCAGTCCCGCTCCATCAAATTTTTAACCCAAAGGGCTGGAGTCACTGATGAAAGCTTCCTTCACCCGCCCAAATGAGGAGGGCAGTCGCCAAATTTCACCGGGAGCCAGGACCAGGAGCAGTCCCTGAAACCAAAAGGTTTTTGGCCTACTTGGACAAAACCCTTTTGCCACCTCAGTTAGAAGATCCGCTGGGCTACTGGGCAGCCAAACCGGGATGTGGGCCGCAAAATTGCCGAGGTTTTCAGGGAGAACTGTCCTGCCCCGGGCCATTGTGTGGGATTCAAGCGGGTGTTGTGCGGCGGGGGGCCATCGTTACCCCCGGAGAACCCGCTTGTCCCCGGGAAAGTGGAAAAGAGACCCTTTTGGGCAAGAAAGAATCAGGCGTTTGGGTCGGCCAGGATTTCCCACACCCAAATGACTTAAAGGGGAGTTGGGTTCAAACTACCCGGGCCCCAGCCACTATTTTTATGCCGCCCCGCCCGATGCCACCATCTTCTGCCCGTTTTTTCCATCTGACTACAAACCAAAACTTTACCAAAGGGGCTGGTATTTCCCCCCCCAAACAACCTCTGTCATTGTGCCACTTAGGGCCTCATGTGCTGGGTTAACCCGGTTTCTGTTTGCCGTGGGCTCCACACTGGTCATTGTGCACCTCTGACCTCAGGGTTTTTCTCCTGCCGCCGGGCCCCCCCCAAATCTCTGGTCATTTGGCCCCTCTGTGGCCTACTCCTTTTTTTTCCACCTTTCCCGAATTTTTCATTTTGCCACTGCTGACCTCATGCTGTGCGTGGTCACTGCCATTGTCCCCCCCACACTTGCATTTTGCCACTGCCCCGACCCTTTTTGGATGCCCGCCCCCGTGACCTCCGCTCTCAAGGGCATTGTGCCACTCTGGGGCTTCCTCCTGTTTTGCCCCCTCCCAGAATGTCATTGTTCCCCCCTCTCTGACCCCATGCTGCGCTGTGGGCTCCTGCCCTTCCCTCCACACTGTTCCCTTGGGGCCACACTGTGGCCTAATACTGTTTTTTGGGCCAAACCCCCAGAATGTAATTGGGGCCACGCTGACCTTTATGCTCTGCCGGGCCGTGACCTCCGCTCTCAGTCATTGTTGGGCCCTTCTGGGGGCTTCCCCCCCTGTTTTGGGACCTTTCCCGAATGTCATTGTGCCCCTGCCTACCTATGCTGCTGCCCCCCCCCCCGGGCCCCCGTCTCAGTCAAAGTGCCATTCTGGGGGCTTCCCCCCTGTTTTGGCCCCAAACCCCCGAATGTCTTTTTGCCACTGGGCCCGAAAATCAAAGCTGCTGTGCCCGTGACCTCCGCCCCTCAGTCATTGTGCCTTTTTTGTGGTTTTTCCTTTTTTTTGCCACCTCCAGAATGCTTTTTGCCACTGCCTGACCTCATGCTGCTGCCCCGGGCCGTGACCTCCGCTCTCAGTCATTGTGCCATTTTGTTTGGGGTTCCTCCTGTTTTGCCCCCCTCCCCGAATGTCATTGTGCCGCCCGCCTGACCTTTATGCTGCTGTGGCCTTCCCCCCGTACCCTCCACCTCTGTACTAAAGTTGCCACCTGGGCTTCCCCCTTGTTTTTTTTTCCCGCTTTGCTGGCATGACTTTATCAGGGTACTTTCCCGGGTTGAGTTTTTTTTGGGCAAATTTTGCCCCTCTTAAGTGCCCAGGGGGAATTTTTTTAGGAAACGATTCTAAGAGCGGGGGCCAGTCATCTACGTGTCATACTAAAACCCAAATTGTATGAAGCCCCAAACCCAAAAGCTCCCTCGGCATTTTTTAAGCAGGGCACAACTTTTCTAAAAGAAACCCGCGGGCTCTTGCAGCCGGGGAAATAGTGTTTTTTTAACGCTTTTTTGTCCCGAATTAATTCGGACCGAATTTATTTTTGCCCGGAAAAATTTGGGCAAAGGGTGCCCCAAATCAATTTTTTTGGAAACGCCCCAACTTAATCTGATCCATCGACATATAACTAAAAATCGGATTATTAAATTTGGGAAAGGAGGGTCCCTTTATACACCTTTTTCCCCCCCCCCAAAGATGAAACCCTCAGGGGTTGAGTAAGGGTTCGTATATAAAAACAACTGTAGTTTAATTTTAAAAAGGGGCTTAACGTAAATAAGTTTTGCTTTTAAACCTGAAAATTATTGCAAAAAATTTGTAATTTCAAAAAACGGGTCACTCTTTAAAAAAAATCTCTACACTTTTTTCAAGCATGGTTTTTAAATCCCGAAAAGAAATAAATTTTTAAGATGCAGCCCACCCTTGCGGGCTGAGTCTAGTCTGGGGGTTAAAAGTAAGAAAAATGGCCCTTTAATCTGGCCCCCAAATTGTTTCGAAAAAAAAATTTTTGGGAATTTCCCGCCCGCTTTTTGTAAAAAACAAACAGAAAGGTTAATAATTTCTTAGGGGCACCCAAATTAATGTTAATTTAAAAAAATTAGTCAATGCTTTCATCATTTAAAAATATGGGCGTGACTTTTAAGATAAAAAAAAGGGGGTTTCATCAAAGCAATTTTTATGGGGTTGCAACAAAACATTGTGAACCCCCAAAATCTTTCAATAAAATATCAATCCCCAAAGACTTCTGAAGGAAAATTGGGGGGAAACACAGGATTTAAAAGGGGTTTTTTCTGTACACCCAGTTCCCTCCGGGGGAAAAATTAACCCCCTTATTGAAAAGGGAAAAGTGTATGATTTTTCCCGGGGTGAAAATACCAACTGCCTCTAATATCCAAAAAGCTATTTTGAGAAAATTATGGTTCTGCATACATTGCAAAAAAGGACACTCAAGGGGCCAGGGGTTTTGGGCAAAAGAAAACTGAAAAAAACCGT
>JAODAL010061484.1:0-20295 GCA_025379985.1 Phyllomedusa bahiana | reverse complement strand
ACAAGTTGTGCACGGTCCGATTTGGTAGTAAACAAGTTTTTTTCCCATTCACTGACGCAAGCAAGATCTTAAGATGGTAAATTTTTCAAAAACATTAAAGGGTTGTCTCACTACATTGGTTCCTCCTGTTTTCTTGGTTTCATTTTGAATTCAGGAGCGTGTTTACTGGCTTCTACTAGGCTGCAGTAGAAGCCAGGTCTGTAGCTACAGCAACCAGTGCTGGCAGCCTATCATGAGAGATTGAACAGGGCTGTAGCTATAGCGACCTGAGGAGCTGATGCAGCCCATACAAGAAGGAATATCTAGGAATAGGTAGGACACTTTGAATGGACATATATTGCAAAGTGACTTGTTTTTGCAAGATCTTTAACATAAAAAGCAATTCTTGTAGTGAGACAGCCCATTTAAGAGCAGATTTATTAAGGCTAGAGTGCCAGAATTCTGACCTGTAATGCACCAAAAATCTGGCTCATATGTCACACACCTTGTTCATTATCTATTTTTGTTCTGCATCTGTTTTAGACACTTTTGTGATTCTAGACACTTTCCAAAAATGTCTAGAAAAAAGTGTACAGTTTTGTCAAGTTGGAAAGTGCACCCGGTTTTAGGTGCGTAAATCATGGTCCAAGTATAGCCCGTAGGAGGTGGAATAAAGAGTAGTACAGAGTCTAACATTCCCCAAAATATGGGCAAAATCATTGTGCACCTCATCTTCAGCCAAGCTCCTCTAACTTTGGCTAGCCACTATTAATAAATCTGCCCCAAGGTATGTTGGAAATTTTAAGAAAGTATTATTCCTGTGGCTATCATGGATGCTGGGAGTTGTATGTTGCCCAGCAGGTAGTAAAGCATCAGGTTTACACAACTAGTCCATAACGATAGTCAAATGTCTAATATGATAAATTATTATTGGGAAGCATCCTGCGAGCTAATAGTTTTCCTTCCTTCTCCGATCTAGATGCATACTCCCCCCTTCCTTCTTTCTCAGCCCTGGGAAGCATAATGCCTAAATTTAGAAAATTCCACTGCACTTATGTTGCAGGATTCCCGCATCTATGAACATTTTATTCTTGGTCCATTGTCACGGACTAGGTCAGTGACATTTATAAAATTACTCACTACATTATTTGTTCAGGTGCTTCTCATATAACTTTTTTTTAACCGGCCCCAAAGCTCTAAGGCTAGGTTCACACGGCTTAACTGCGGGACGTAATTACGTCCCGCAATTACGGCGTGTGGCGGGGGCGGGGGAGGGAGCGGGGGGCTGGCACTTCGCCGGCCCATAGACAATCATTACTAGCGGCGCATATACGCCGCTAGAAAGTGACATGTCAATTATCTCCCACCGCGGTGTATTCGCCGAGCAGGGAGAGGAGACATAATCCATAGTTCTCTATGAGAACTGTGACTTACCGTAATGAATGGGCCGTTTTCAGCCCGTAATTTGCGCACTTCTGCGCGTAATTACGGACCGAAATACGGCCCATTTTAAGCCGTGTGAATATAGCCTAACACTCTCTTTGTGTGATACTGTTTCACATGAAAATCTAAAACCATCCCAAACATTTCCTTTATCTCGGAATCCTAATGTGCATGTACATAATGTATCAGATCAGACTATTATAATTTCTGTCTTTACATGGTAGCGCTGGCGCACCAACCTACTGGTGATATGGAATATGGTAATTGTCAAGGATTTGTCCAAATTTATAATTATTACTGTTTCATTGTTTTGGGTCAACAGTAGTTATGCAGAACTATGTATCTCTATAGCAACAGACCCCAAATAACATAATTATATAGCTACATAGTTAATAAGATTGACAAAAGTCCCAGATCCATTGAGTCCAAACAATAACCCTACTGTACTGATCCAGAGAAAGGCCAAAACCCTGATGATGTGCATGCCAGTTACTCTATTTAAGAGGAAAAATTCCTACTTGACTTTAATTTGGCAATCAGAATAAATCCCTGTATCAACGTCCCATCTACAGACTCTATTTAGCCTGATCTGACAGTCGTAGTCCCATCTGTTTCATACCTAAAGTCTCTATGCTGCCAAGAAGTAGGGGAAAAATGAAAAGGAGAACCAGACTACACAGGATTTGTTAGTAGTCTGTTACCATGGAGACCCATAGATCTGCAATAGGAGCTGTAGATGCAAAACAATTCAGACTATCTCCAAATAGTTTCATTTGAGATGCATTGGCACAGTAAAAACAAAATGAGTACATAACCTTCGCACTGTCCCTCATCAAGATGGGGTAAATTAGATTCTGTGGAGTTAGAAAAAATAGAGGGTAATTGGATTGAAACCTGGCTTGTACTCAGATTGGGGATAAATGATTCCTACTCTGAATAGAGGTGTTGTACCCTAAGGCTATGTTCACACGGCTTATTTTGGGGCGCATTTCGCTGCATATTTCGCGCCGTACTGTGCTCTAATACGAGCGAAATGCGCCCCAGTCATTACAGTAATCCACAGTTCTCATAGACAACTATGGATTGCGCCTCCTCTCACCAGGTGTACAATATGATTGTATTGTACGAGCGGGGAGATAATTGACATGTCATTTTTTCACAGCACTTACGCGCTGCGAGTAATGACAGTCTATGGGGCCAGCGGGTCGCCAGCCCCTCGCACCGCGAGAGTATGCGCCGATCAGCGCGACTCCCGAACACCTGCCGTAATTGCGGGACGTACTGTACACCCCGCAATTAAGCCGTGTGAACATAGCACAAGGCTCAGTCCTGGGTCTGTTTTTATTCAGGTTATTTTTAACCCCTTAGCCCACCATGATGTTTTAGTGCATCATGGAGAAGCTAAGGGAGAGTACGCTGACCCCCCCCGGCAGGGCTGTGGAGTCGGAGTCGGTACCCATTTTGGTGGAGTCAGAGTCGTTATAAAATGGACCAACTCCCGACGAAAATGTTTTCATTTTGTAAAAAGTATTAAAACAATGAAAACCCTACATATTTGCAATTAATGGAATCATACCGACGTACAGAAAACAGCTAACATAATTTATACCAAAGATTGAACGCAATAAAAACTAACCTCCATAAACATGGCGCAAGTAAAAAAAAAATTTCACATTCCAACCCACTTGGAATTTTTTTCAGATTTCCCAATACATTATATGGTACATTTAAAGGCACCATTGCAAAGTACATTTGTCCTACAAAAAAATAAGCTGTCATATGTCTATGTAGATGGAAAAATAAAAAAGATATGGTTCTTGGAAGGCAAAGGGGAAAAAACGAACGCAACAAAAAAAATGCTTATGCCTTAAGGGGTTATGAGGAGGAGATTAATAGCACTGCTTTTTTATTTTTGCAGATGGCATCAAGCTATGCAGGGTAGTGCACTCTATGGAAGATGTTCATAAATTACAAGCTGCCCTTTGGACACATGAGTGTTTGGGCATTAAATTTTAGGGTTCCTCTGTCATCTTGGGAGTCCATCGGAATGTCCAAAACTCCTGTAATAAAAGGGGGTGTGGATTTTTTTTCCCCATTTTGAGGAGAACGGGAAAATTTTTTTTCCCCCTTTATTTTTTGTGTTTAGAAACTTTCATTTCCCCCCTTTTTTTATTCAGTGGGGGCCCTCTGTATGTTTTACTCCCTTTTTTCTATATCTGCTATTTGTTAGCTTTTGCAAAAGGGACCTTTTAAAAGGGAGTATTGAATACCCCATTTGCTGTGAGTCCTGATGAACCCTTGGGAAACGGAGGAGGAAACGCTTTGGCTTTGGCTTTAAATTGGGAAAATATAGGTCAGACGCCCTTTGTTAGGAAGTTTTTTTGGTTCATTTTCCCCGGGACCTATATGTTTTTTAACCAAAAAGTGTATGTATCATTAATCTTTGTAGGGGTTGTTATAGGGTGAAAATTGATAAGGGGTTTCCCGGGGGGGGTTTCGTCCTTTTAGGGACGGGGGCCCCTTTTTTGTTGGGAAGGGATTTAGGTTTATAGGGTAAAAAAGGGTTTGGGTTATGGGGTTTTTAAAAAGTGATATTAATTTATGTTTTTTTTTTTCCCAGGGATTTTTTGGGGATATCCCTCCCCGGGTAGGCTTTGTCTGGACTAATTTGTTTGGGGATTGCTGAAAATATTATCCTTTTGGTTTTTACCCCGGCCCCTTTATTTTTTGGGGGGAATTTAGTGTTTTTTTATTCATGTTTAGTGTTAAGAAATGTAAAGTTTCGTAAAGTGGGTACCAATAATCTGCAGGCATCTTGTGTCCTAGTGGTAGAATTGCTTGTTGAGAAGGATCTGGGTGTACCTGTATATCACAGATGACATAACAGCATGCGATGTCTTTCATGCTCCCCTTAAAGGGGGGTGGGGCCGGGGGTTTTATTGAGGTTAGTAAGGGGGATGAAATTATTAGTGCTCTTTTAAACCCAGGGCGTGACGTTTTTTTGGGAATTTATGCAGTCCATTTTCTGGAAGCTGTTCATAAAAAAGGATGTCCTCTAATTAGAAAAAGTACAAAGACAATCTTAGTCATGAGGAAAGGTTAAAAAAAAAAATTAACTTATCTAGTTTTGAGAAGAGACGTCTATGGGGAGACATGATTAATTTACCTTCTTAAAGAGAACCTGTCCCATGGGTTTGCCCCCCTTTTTAAAGGACAGCAAAAGCTAGTGACCAAACATGCTTTTTCCCGCCTGGGCCCCTTTGGTATGTTCAAACGGCTAAGTTTGGGCCTTTATTTCGGTCCGAAATTTTACGCCCCCAAAAGTGCGCAAATTAGGGGGCTGAAAAACGCCCCATTCTTTTCGGTAACCCCAAAGCTCTCTAAAAGTTTTATGGATTCCCTTTTTCCTTTTCCCCCCCCGGCCGAACCCGTGGGCGGGGGGGTTTAATTGAAATGTAAATTTAAATTGGGCGTTTTACGCGCGCTGGCACTTAAAATTAGGGCCCGGCGATGTCCCCGGCCCCCCCCTGCCCCCCAATTTTTTTTTTCCCCCCCCCCGGGCCCCCCCCCCCCAAGTCACACGGGAAATTTTGGGGGGCCCGTAAATTAGGGCCCTGCAAAAAAAACCGTGTGAACCTAGCCTTATTCTGTAAGGTGTTGTAGTTTAAGTCCAGCTTAATCTTGAAAGAGAGTCTTTATTTCATGACCCGCCCACCTGAGGCTAGCCCCACCCAACTGACAACTGATTACTCTATTACTTTGAATAGGTAGAACCATGTTAATAACTACCAGATGGGCGGGGTTTAACCCATGGGTGGGTGGGGCTAACCCCCTTTGTTCATAAATAAGCGGGGACTTTTTTCTAAATGAAAACTGAAAGATTTGACTTAAAATACTTTTGAAAAAATGCTGCATCTTTACAGAAAAGGGGCATAGCGCTGGACTAGCTTGTGCTGTCTTCAGCAAGGGGGGCATTACATAAAAAAAGAAACCTACACGTTAGGTATCCACACTACCATAATAACCTCTAGAATTAATCTGACAGGTTATTTAGTGTGAATGGTGTTAAAAAAACAAATATAGAAAAACCCTTTTTTATGTTCACACTGCAAAAAAAGTTTAAAAAAATTCCTCAGTAATTTATTTGTAAACTTAAACTATGCCCCCACCCCAAAATACAACTTCTCCAACAAGTTCTCATACAACTGCGTTGCTTAAAAATTTAAAAAAATTTAAAAATTTTTAAAAACGAAAGGAGTAAAAAAAACAAAAAATGTAGGGGTTTAATTAAGGGGTTGTCTCACTACATCAATTCAATTTTTACCTCATTCCTGTTTTTTTGGTTTTTCTTTTTGAAAAAAAGGGGCGTTTTTAAATTGGTTCTACTAGGCTGCGGAGAAGCCAGGCCCCTTTTTGGGTTTTGGAAAACCCCAGGGGCTGGCACCCTATCGTGAGAGATCAAACGGTCTGAAAGCTAAAAGCGACTTGGGGGAGCGGGATGTAGCCCATACAAGGGGGGATATCTCAAAGGTAGGACACTTTTAAAGGGAAATTTTTTATTGAAAAAGTGACTTGTTTTGGGAAAATTTTTCTTTAAAAAAAAAGAAACCCTTAAAGTGGGGAAAACCCCTTTAAGGCCTTTTAGCCCGGTGCGGGAAGGGGATATAAAATTTTTATAATGCTCCTGTAAAAAGTTGGTAAAAAGTGTTTCATGAAAAAAAAAACTAAAAAGACAAGGAGGTGCTCCCTTTTGACTGGAAAAAAGGAAGTTCAATCTCCAGAGGAAAAACAACCCTTCTTAAACATTGAATCTGTGGAAAAGCTGCTCGGGGCTCCCCACCGCAGGAAAAGTTTTAAAAAGGGGGTTTTCTCACTGGATTGATTCATCTTACCTCAGTCCCGTTTTCTTAGTTTACCCGCTTTACTGGGGCAGTGATGAAAAATGCTGAGGGGCACCAGGTCGTTGCTATAGCGGGCCATGTGTAGCGCCTTCCCGCCGGCTGGGTTCTATAAATTTTTTTATAGGCAGAATTTGGTTTTGCCTTTAAAAGGGTCCATTGGTTTTGGATCGGAGGAAAGGGCCCAAAAAATTTTAAAAAATTTAAAAAGGGTTCTCACACGGCAAAGAACAAATAAACCCGGGTTTGGGTTTTCCCAACGGTACTTTTTTTCTTTCGGCCCCGGAAAAGGGGGGCTTTTGGTCTGTGGTTTTTGGGTTTAAAACCGTCCCCCTTTCACACTAATGTTTACTTCTGCCCCCAAAAGCCGGCGGAAAAAAATGAACATGTTCCAAATTTTTTGGGTGTAAAGAAAGGTTTTTAATGGAAAATCAGTGGGGAAATGTGGACTGCTGAAGCGGGCTTTAAAATCAATTTTAAAAAGGGTTTACAGTCGGTTTAAAAATTCCCCAAAAAACTTTTTTTTAAAACCGACTGAAAAACCCCGTCGTGGGACAAGCCCTAACCCCTTTCCCCTTTATCCACAAAACCCTTTTAACCCCATTTGCGAACTTGATGAAAATTATGCCTTTTTTAAACTGTACTAAATATGTGTTTTTTTAAATATGTAAAAAGTAAAGAGTCCTGTTGGAGTATAAACTACTTTTATAACATTAAAAGCATATTTTTAGGTGGGTTCTTCGCCTTTAAGGAAAATGTTCACACGGCGTTTTTTTGCCCGGGGTAAAAGTAAACCCGGGCCCCCAATTAGCTGTATGTTTAGGAGTCCCTTTCTGATACCTGAAGGGGTATTTTGAGTTTTCGGGGGGGGGGGGGGGGGGGGACTGGCCCGGCCCCCTATTGACAGTCCCTTTCTTGCGGGCGTATTTGGTATTCGCCGGGAAGTAATTTGGGCATGTTTAATTTTCTCCCCGCGCATTTCTTTCGATTCGAAATTGTTAAAAGAGCGGGGAGAGGAAGGGGTTTAAACTATAAGGGTTTTATTTTTAAACTATGGATTTTCCGTAAATTTCGGGGGAGCATTCGCCGTACTAGAGCGCAATTTAAAACGTGAAATGTGTGCCAAAATTAGGGCCCCCGTGAACATTTGGGCCCAAAGGCTGTAAAAATTACCCCAAGAGGTTATTATTTTTTAGGTATCCCTGTATTTCCAAAGAAGACCCAGACAGAGATTATCCCCGATATCCCATTTCCCGGTAAAGGCTAAAGGGAAGTTGCAGTGCTTAAATTGCCCCGTGCGGCAATAGATGTAGGGGCTGCACGGATTACTTTGTTGCCCGCATTTTCAGTTCCCCCACACACTGTGGGTTTTCCCGGGGTTTCCGTCCCCAGGGTGTTTTCCGTTGTGTAATTTTTCAAGGTGATGGGGAAAACCTCCCCCCCCTTTCCCCAAAAAGGCTTGAAGATCTTTCCAAATTAAAAAGAGAGGATCTGAGACTCAATGGGGACTTACAAGGGTGCCCGGGGTTTTTTCTTTATTGGTTATTTTACACGGGCAAAGGGTTATTTTTAAACCCATTTGAGAAGCTTAATTGAGGAAATTTTCAAAAAGGGAGTGCAAAAGGTTTTTAAATAGAATTGCTGGTGGGGTGAGGAAAAAACGGTCCCCTTTTCCCCCCTTTCTTTATGTGGGCCCCTCTCTTCCACATTGATCCCAAGTGTAATTTTGGGAAAGGGGTGATGCCCCTGCTTTGGCTCAGGGGAAAACTGCGTTTGACCCCTCTGTCAAAAAGTGTTCATTTAACGTATACGTTTAAAAGTATGACAAAAGTGCACCCGTTTGCCTCGTTCACCGGTTTTTCTGCCCCGGGAAATTTGGGGCCGTTTTCTGCGCGGGGATTTTCCCCTTCAGTACGGCCCCCAAAACCCCCGGGGAGCCAAATTTTTGGGAAAACCCCGGGTCTCCTTTGAGAAAAAGTTTGGGAAACCGTCGTCCCCCCCGCTCGGCGGGAATTCCCCCGCGGGGGGAGGAAAAATGAAATGCTACATTTTTACGGCGGGGTTTGCGCCGGGAAAAAAAATGATTGTCTATGGGGCCCGGGGGCGGCGCCCCCCCCCCGCCCCTTTTTCACGGCGGATTTGTGCGCCAAATCCGTCGGGAATAAGCCGTGTGAAAATAGCCTTTGGAGTATACGTTTGACATCCGTTTTGTTTTCCTTTTTTTTTTACTAGCTATTCTATTGGGCTGTCACTCGTTTTTTTCGAATTTGAACCAAACTTACAAAAAAGTTTAAACGATATGACTTGTGTAGTAAGGTCCAAGGGAGTGCCCAGTCCAAGCAAAAGGACCAAATCAAACCCAAATTTTTTCCTTAAAGGGAACATTCCCATTGGGTTTTGCCCCCCCTTTTGAGGGTAGCACGGGTGTGTCAACCCCTTTTGTTTTAAAAGGGTGTGTCCCTTTTTTCTGTAAGATGCAGCAGTTTTAGAGGGATTTAAACCTCAAATCTTTTTTCTTTAGTAGGTGTTAAGGGCCCCCCCACCCAAAAGGGTTGCCCCGCCCAATTTAAAGTTATTTACATTTTTTCTACCTTTTTCAAAGTTAAAAGGGTTTTGGGCAGTTGGGTGGGCGGGGCGAGCCTAAGGTGGGGGGGGGTTTGAAAAAAAAACTGGGGCTCTCTGAAGGGGGCCTTTGAATGACCTTCTTTTGGTGAAAACTGCGATTTGAAATTAAAATTAAAACGAAAACGGGCAGCATTTTTACAGAATAAGGGACCCCCGCGCTTTGGAAAAAAGAAGGGGCTGTCACTAGCTTGGGGCGTCCTCAGCCAAGGGGGGGGTTTAAAATATGGGAGGGGGCTCTTTAAAACAATTCTATCCGGAAAAAAACCCCAAAAGCCCCCGGATCCAGCTTTTTACCCAAAATCTTAGTGGAATTGGTAGTTTCTCAGTCAAACAGCCCCCGGGGGCCCCTGAGTAAAATGGGAAAAATTTCCTTTTTTTACATTGTTTTCCCCCATCCCAAAAATTTAAACCCTGGGAAAACCTGGTGACAGCCCGGTCCACCCGTACCAGGAAGGCCTTTAGATGGTTCCCTGGGTGGGAAGGGTTTAGTCTTTCAGGGCCCCGGTGGTTCCCCGGTTCCCCGCTTTTACTAAGACAGAACTAGGGGGACAGCCTGCCCCCACCTTTTAACCGAAAAAGACCAGATGGTTCCCGGTGAAAAATTTTAGTCCTTTTTTGAAACCCGGTTTTGGGACCGCTGTTCTCAGTCGTGCAGCTGTTTTCCCGGGAGAAATTGGGGGCAACATACTGCAATCAGCTGCCCGAGATTTTGGGTGCTAAACCCGAGCGGGCTTTTTGGGAGCTGACCCCTAGCAGAATACATGGGTTTATGAAGTGGAGCATTATTTAGGCTTTTTTTCAGAAATTTTTTAAAATTGTGGGCCGGGGAATGTGACCCGGGAGAAGGGTTCGGGCAGTGCGGTTCCAGGGGGCTGACGCTTTTCTGTTTCCCCCGTTTTTCAGGAGCATAGGGGGCAGATGCTCTTGAACTCTGCACAGGGGGCCTGTGAGCTTTTGCTGGGTTCTGTCACATTCAAAAGGGGTTTGGGGCTCCCCATTCATTTTTAAAAAGCGGAAAATTACCGCATCAGTTGTGGACAAAACAGCTCTGAAAAAAATTAAAAAGGGCTTCAGTACCCTAAAAGGGGGGGGGGGGGGCAGGAGTACTGGTTACCCCCCGTAGGCCCGGCCCCCGAGCGTTGGGGTTAACAAATGGTTTGAGGTTCCCCAGATCTGTCCCAAAAACCCAACAAATGGGGGTTATGCACAAACCCAAAAAACAGTTGCCCGGGAAAAAGTAAGAAAAGAACTGTACAGAATTTCTGGATTTCTGCATTAACCCTAACAAAAATGTGGCCCAATTTGCACTGTTTTCCCGAGCAAAACCCAAAAAGATTTTGCCACTCTGGAAAAAAAAAAATTAGACCCAAATTTGGGTTTTAAAAGGGTTAAAAAAAGGCGTCTTACTGTTAGACAGTTTTTATAAATGAGGACCATTGTGGTTTAAACATCCACAGTGCAGGGGGAAAAATTTGGGGGAAAACCCCTTTAATTAAAAAACCTGTGAATTTTTTTGCGCAACCGCCACCAAAAAATTTCCTTTTAAATGAAAAAAAAGATTTTTTCAGCCCGAAGGGGAAATTTTTGGGTTTATTCCTTTCTGCATTTTTTGGGTTCAGTTTCATCTTTTTTTCACTTGCACAGCCCTAAATTAAGCCCTTTCCAAGCATCTCAATTGGGTGAAGGTCAGGAAAATGACTTTTGGGATTCAAAAAAAAACAAATTTTTTTTCTTGTTATCCTTTTTTTTGTTGATTTACTTTTGTGCTTTTGGGGCAGGGCTTGTTGCATAAAAAAAAATTTTTTTCAGCTTGAGGTTTATTCCCCTTAAACCCTTTTTAAAAATCTCCTTTTTGTCATTTTCCCTCAGTGATTTTCCAAAAACATTCAGCCTCCTGGGGGAGCCAAACAGCCCCAAAAAACATTTTGCTCCCCCCAAAAAAACTTTCATGGAATGTTTTGGTGTTAATTTCCCTTTTTTTACCCCTCTCCAAAATATTTACAAATTTGTACCTAAAAAGGGTTTTCCCCCTTGTCCCTTTTTGAAATAGAATAAATTTTTTTTCCCGATGCAAGGGGAAAAAATTAAATTTGGGCCCTTTGGAAAAATTTTTGAGCCGGGAATGTTTTTTGGGGAAACGCAGCAGTTATGTTGTGGGGTCCTTCCAAGAAACACCCCTTCCTTTTCGTGTTTCTTAAAAGTGGGACCCCCTTTAAACAGGGGGTTTTTTCAGTTTTGGGAAATCTTTTGCAAATTTCCCTTAGGTTCTTTTTAAACCCCTTTCAGCATTGTTCCCCTTTTGGGCTCTCGGAAGGATCTTAAAGGGAATTTTCCCCAAAGGCAAGGTTTTTTTGGGCCCGGGTTTTTTAGAAACCCCCGGCGGGGTCGCCAAAAAAAATTGAACATGCACATTTTTTCCCCACCCGGTTTTCTTGACGGAAAATTTACATTGGAGTCAAATGTAAAAAGCTCAAAACGTAGCCAGCGGTTTTTTTTGGGGCCCGGGTTTTTTAATTTTTTCAAAAAAAAAAAAGGGGAAAAAGTTTTAAAACAGCTGACATCCCGCGGCGTTTGGCCCCGACCCCCCGGGTCACCCCCGGGAGGGGCCGGTTAACCCCTTAATTTTTTTTTTTTTTTATTTTTTTTTTTTTTTCGACCATTTTGGGGGCAAACTAAAAGAGGGGCGGAGGAAATCGCTCCTCCTGCGCCTCTTTGTCGGCCGGCAGCACGCACGGATCGGGCCGATCAGTGCAGCTCTGCCCTCTGGACAGACAGCACGGAAGGCAGAGAATGCCCTTACGGCGGTTGTTCTGTGGGAACGTCACGTTGGCCCGGCGTGACCTGTGGGCATGGCCGGCCATCGTGACTGACAGTTTGTCATATAGGAACAGTCATTAGCAACAAGCTATGCCCATGGATTCCTATTGAATGAGAAGATCTAAAAGATCTCTCATTCAAATCCTCTATGGGCGGAAA
Source organism: Phyllomedusa bahiana (assembly GCA_025379985.1). Taxonomy (NCBI): domain Eukaryota; kingdom Metazoa; phylum Chordata; class Amphibia; order Anura; family Hylidae; genus Phyllomedusa; species Phyllomedusa bahiana. Next base: position 8,374 of record JAODAL010061484.1, on the reverse strand, counting down.
AGTAAAATAAAAATGTGAAAAAAGTGAAAAAAAGTAAAAATAAATATAAAACAAGTAAACACAAAACACGAAAATAAATATAAAATACGTACACCGCCCATTTTCCACCTTTACAAAACGGAAATCGCCCACCTATAAAAGATACAAAAAATAAATAAAGTTACATATTTGTATAGCCCGGAGTGGTAAGTAACTGCCTATAATATATGTCATGTTTATCTAAGATGTAAGGTGAACGCACGTTAAAAAAACAAAAAAAAAATCATTCAAGAAATTTAATTAGGTTTAATAAGACAAGCAAATTAATGGGGATTTTATGAGATCAAAAAACTTCCTAGAAGAACAACGCCCAAATTGTACCAATTAAAAAGTACAGTTCATCCCGCAAAAACAAAAAATCCTTATACAGTCTGTATACTAGAAAATAAAAAATGTATAAGCTCTCAGGAAGATAGCGATTGCATAAATATTGTTTTACAACTAATAAACACTTTTCTTTTTTTTTTAAAGTGATTCAACGTAAAAAATAACTATACAAAAGTTGGTATCGCAATAAACGTAGCGACCCAAAGGAGTAAAGCTAACCTTATCCGGGATACTTGCCACGGTAGAAGCCCTGTTAAAAATAAAAATAAAAAACACTCTAGGATTGAGTATTTTTCTTTCACACTGGCCTCCAAAAAATGGATTTAAAAGGAATCAAAAAAGCCTTGTTACCCCCAAAAATGATACTAATTAAAAACGTCAACTCATCTCGCAAAAAAAACATAGTCCCTACACAGCTACAAGCACAGAAAAATTTAAAAGTTATGGCTCTCAGACTATGGCCGATGCAAAAAAACGTATTTTCCTGGTGAAAAAAGTGTTTTTATTGTATAAAAGCAGTAAAAAAATAAAAAATTACAAATTGGGTATCGGTGTAATCGTATTGGCTTGACTGAGGTAAAGGCTACCATGTCATATATACCGTACCAGTGACCGCTTATAATAAAAATATTAATACAACACTACCCAGATTGCTGTATTTTGTTACAAAACAATCCTCAGAAAAACCCTTAATAACAAAGTGAAATATAGCATCATATGCAACCCCATACATGGTACAATAAAAAACTTCAACTCATCCCGCAAAAAACAAGCCATACACATCTCTGCACACAGCAAAATAAAAAAAGTTATGACTGTCAGAACTAGGGACAACATTTAAAAACGCAAATTTTTATAGACCGTATTTTACTGTGAAAAGTATTAAAACAGAAAATAACCTATATAAATCTATATCATTGTAATTGTACGACCCCACCCCCCCATTGTAAAGTTATCACATCATTTACACTGTGCACGTGATATGCTGTAAATTGGAAAACTCAAAAAACAATGGACCGAACTGAGTTTTTTACTCCCATTTTCATTGCCACAATGCTAAAAAAAAAACTATGGAACACCCATGTGCATCCAAAATCACAGTACACCCCTAGATGAGAAATCCCTGATGGGTGTTTGAAATCCAAAATGGGGCGAACTCTGGAAGGTTTGTCTGGTTCTGCTACTTTGGGGCTTTGCAAATGCGCATGGCACCACCAAAATCTGGATGTTCCCAAAAGACCAAATTGCGCTCATCCCTTATACGCCCTGCCATGCGCCCCAAACAGCAGTTTACCCCCACATGTTAGGGTATTGCCCGAAATTGGGAAAGAAATTGCTAACAAAGGTTTAGGTGTTACTTTTTTCCCAGGATTCCTTGTATATATGAAACATTTTCTAAGCTTGAAAATGCCATGATCTATTGATAAAAAACAATTTTTTTAAATTTCACAGCTTATTAAAAAAAATTGTGAATCACATGTGGGTCTATATACTAAAAGCACCCATGGATATATTCATTAAGGGGTGTTAGTTTCCAATATGCGAGTTATTTAGGAGTGTTTATTAAATATAGCACCTTAGGGTGTACCAAACAGAAACGGCGCCCTCAATAAAATTGTATTGAAAAATGAGACCCCACGAGAATAGAGGGTGCTCCTCATATTCTGGGGCTTATGGTGTTGAGTCCAAATAATGCACTAGGGCCCACATTGGGATATCTCATAAAACTCGGCAGCAGACCTGGGGGAATTGGATATTAAGTTGCATTACCGAGTCTCATTTACCGGTTATTACAGTGAATAATGGAATAAATATTTGAACATCTGCACAAAAAAAGTGAATATTTTGAAAGTTCACCTCACTTTGCTTTATTTCTGTGAGATCTCTAAGGGTGATCAAACTTCCTAAATAGTGTTTGTAAATCGTTAAGGGGTCTAGTTTCTAGATGGCGTCACCTTAATGGGGGTATCTAACGTTGCAAGAGCACCTCAAAGCCACGTCGAACTGGAGTGTGTCCCTAAAAAAATCGTATAATTGCAAATTTCTTGAAAATGTGAGAAATTATACTAAATTCTAAGCCCTCTATGTCGTAAAAATAAAAAAAAAGCATTTAAAAAAATGATGCCAACCTATAGTGGACATATGTTAGATGCTAGTTATAACACTATTTTGTGGTGAATAATTATCTGTCTTGCACACAGAAATTTTGAACATATTTTCAAAATCGCTAATTTTTCCAAATTTTCATGAAATTTTTTATTTTTCACAAACAAACAAGGACAAGGATTGATCATGGTAAATTTTACTTACTAACTTAAAGCACTCCATTGTGTCAAGAGAAGGGAAAACAATCTCTGAATCAAATGGAAATAAGGTAAAAGTGTCAAAAAGTTCATTTCAACATAAATTGACACATGTAGAATTCAAAAATAGGGCTGTGCCAGGAAGGTCAAAACAGGCTGGGTCCTTAAGGGGTTAAAAGATATAATACAATATTTACAAACATGTGAGGGGTGTACTCACTTTTGTGAGATACTGTATAATTCATGTATTGGTAAGGCTCTCCCATCATAGCCATTGGCTTCCCCTAACCCTCACACACTCCACCAGTGGCATCAGAATATTATGTCCTATTGGAATAAGATTTTAGAATAGGTATCATGAGAAATTGCAGATCTAACTAAAAGAGTGCTATATCAATAATTGATATATAGGCCTGTGCATTAAATAGGTTCTATCATGACTTCACTCCATCTCCTCAATTTTTAGTGCATAGCGGGACACTTTTTAGCGCACATTGGGACACTTTTTGACATACAATAGGACAGATTAATAGAGTGCTGTGAAGATGCAACTGAGCAAGTGTGGTCACAAAGGCAGAAGATCGGTGCTGGTTGGAACCCCTGGCAATAAGGAAACAGAAAAAAGAGAGCTGATGTAATATGGTAAATATTTTTTAAATTAATTACATTTACAAACTTGATTAAATGTACATTTTGGATGTTCCTACATCAATATGATATCTTGGCGAAACCCCTTTAACCCTTTAAGCCCCAGACCTGAAAAGTAGTTAATGACCTGACATTTTTTTTAGTTTTTGCCTCCTTGTGTTTCAACAGTTGTAACTTTTTCTTATTTTTTCAATAACGCAGTTGGATAAGGCCTTGTTTTATTTGGGACAAGTTGTACTTTATGGGAGAATAGTTTAAGTTCACTTAGAAATTATTGCAGAATTTTTTTAATTTTTACATTTTTTTTTGTTTTTCTACATTTTTTTACACAATTCACATTCCACACTTAATAACTTATTAGATTAATTCTACAGGTTATTACCTAATATGTGTAGGTTTTTTTTTTTTGTGTGTGTAATGTATGCACAATTATTTTTTATTAAATATTTATTTTTATTTTATTTATCTTTTTTTTTCAATTTTTTTTTACACTTTAGGTACTCAGGGCTGACTGTGCAGCTGTTCCCCGAGCTCTGTCGGGTGACCAAGCTCGGGCAAGGGAACCCTTTGATTGCGCTGCGATAACGCACCACCGCAATCAAAGAGATAAAGCACTGGCTCACGGAGATTTCCTCCGCTCCCCGATGCTCGCAGGAGATGCTCTGGGATCAGGGCTGTGTAGTACAGCCCCGATCCCAGCGCAGTTGCGGCACCGGGTGCCGCAAACCCCTAAGTCTGCAGCGACGCCATAAGACGTCGCTGCAGACAAACGGCCCGCACCGGCCGAAGGCAAAAGACAGTGCGCGGTCGTTAAGGGGTTAAGGAGTAAATACTTTGTTGAAGATAGAGCTAGTTAAAATTAGCATATCCTTTTTGGTAGTGTAGTAGAAATTAATTAAAGTACACTTCAAAGGAGCATAAGTTTTGCTGTTTTGCTGAACAGTAACAACCATCTATTATGTTTTGTATTCATTATGGAATTGATCATACAATTATTCACATTTAGTACTGTAAAGTATATTAAGATATCTTGAAAGTTTGAGTCTGTTATTTACTGTATATGACATTGCAGAAAACGCAAGCAAATAGAGAACAAATATATAAATGTTGCCATAAATTATTCATTTTTAAAATGTCATTGCTTCTAGTATGTAAGTGGTGTACCTTAGAAGTTTGTGTTTTTTTTTGTTTGTGTTTTTTTGTTTGAGTCAAGAAAAGCCGGGTAATTTTGGGCTGGTAGACGTCATACAGAACACTTCAGTGACTGTGTCTTCTGTCTATGCCTGTCTCAGTGGGGCCCTGTTTGGTAAAAATTTCCACTCTCATAGAGGGAAACCTACTTATCAATAATTTGAATCCCCCAGGCAAGCGGTTGGGCTCTGCTGTTTTGAGTAGTAAAGAACCCACCTAAAGTGTTGCTGTGACAATAGACTTCCTAATAATATGTGACTTGCAATCTGTTATTTATAAAATAGTTCCTATGAAATCCAAGTCACACATGTTACTAGTTACTAGTGACACTGCCATTGTATTTTAATTGGTATCAACCACCAAAATGTGCAACTGATAGCATGTGAAGCAGCATCAAGTGGGGCAAGACTTAATGAGTTTAATGTCTAAGCTTATCGAAGACCTGACATTTTTCCTGAGATGTACTTATATATTTTGCTCTCCTAGTTGCCTTTGAGAAGCTTATAAGTTTTTTCCTGTTGGACTATTTCTTTTACATCTGTTAGGCTCTAACTGAAACCAAGAGTGAAAACCACTTTCAAAGACAATTTGAAAAGTCACAGCGTGCTCTAAAATTTGTGTAGATTATTTCAGCTATGTGTGAATGGGGATTTGAAAACATCATTTATTGATATTACATTGTAGTTGTTAAGAATTTTCTGCAGATAAGATCCAGGGCAAATCTGCTCAGTGTGAACATGCCCTTATTATTCTATCTTGTGTATACAGTAGTAACAGTATCTTATCTTTTTGCTGCCGTGGTGAGATATACTTATTGTATTGCCTAACATTTTGCAAAGGAACCAATAAACATAACTCGGTGCCAGTTCACCGTGGCAGCGGACTCAAGGATACAAACATTTTGTAATGGTGTATAAGGCTGTCAATGAGGTTTATTTTCTAGCACAGTTTCACCTGCATGTCATAGAACATAATACAATAAAAACATCTAACCAGATACTGAGTGCTAAAATAGAATAATAATAAAAAAAACTTTTAAGTTCCCCTAGATGGTACTGAAACTTTTGTTTGGTGCTGATATGTTGTTTTCAGCTGCTTAATTGACCTATTGGTTCAAATATTAAATATTACATTTGGGAAATTACTTGGCTGCTGAAATGTGTTTGAAATCATTATTAACATTATTAGATAAAGTGCACTTATTCATAGCTACAAATCAGGCCTTCTGTAGAAAGAGAACTTCTACTTTACAGTCAGTATGTGATGTTCAGTGGGTTTGGATCTCCAAGAAAAATGATGTTCACCTACAAAAAATGAAAATATCATTTTCTCTAGAATGAAGGATAATGTATCAGTTTGTAGTATAAAGTAAATGCAACCTGGAATATTGTAAGTATTAATTTGACATTTAGTCAATAACAATAAATTATGTACTGTGATCTTAATCTTAGCAGAATATTTGAGGCTGTTTATTACAGAATGAATATTTCTTATTACTAGAGATGTTCAAAAGTTAAATCGTATTGTGGACCTAAAATCAAAAAGTTTCAAAGTACAAATTTTAGAGTAAAATGTCTCTGATTCTGGGATGAATGTCTTACACACATTTGTAATGAAAAGGGCCATTTAAAAAGTAGCAAATACAGTAGAAGAATGTTTCAAGCCTTTCTACATAGCACATTCAGTTAATGGTTCACTTTTGAACCAGTGAGAAGGAAGAAAAATATTTACTCTGCTTTTGTGTATCGTGTTTTTTCCTCCTCCCACAATACATTGTAATCATACCTCCCAACTGTCCCGATTTGAGGACAATGTCCCACTGTCCTGGGATGGATTGGGGGAGTCCCAGTTTTATGGGGTACGTCTGCAGACTTGCAGGCTCTCACAAACGCTCGCCGCTGTGATAACTTGGAAGTGTAGAAAATAGTGTCACCAGGGAAGCACCCCTCCCCCTCAGCTAGACCATACAGTGCAACCGCAGCGACGGTAGTGTGCACAGCAGAGGGAGGTAAGTGCCCTTTGTCACTGCCTCTCTCCCTGTCTACCCTAACTGACCCTCCTCCAATAGCCTACCCAGCTCTTCTGAAAGTCTGCTGTGGGGGATGGGATATCACCCAGTTTTTCCAGTCCCTCTTAATATCTATCCAGCATCCAGGAAACCTGAGTGTAACCCATTCCCCACAGCATGTTTTTATGGGAGCCTGCGGTGGGGGATGTCAGACAGGTTTCAAAGGCCCTAGATAGACTATCCAGTGTCTGGGAAAGCTGGGTGATGCCTCATCTGTAGGGTTTCTGTTTTTTTTCTTTACAGGTTTCCCTTCTAGACTACAATGGATTCATTGGACTAAGTTGTACCAGCATTGTCTCTATTTTTTTAATAAATTGGCCAGCGTAGACTGTTGTCAGTAAGTGTTTAAATACATAGTTTATTATAAATAGTCTTTTCTATTGTTTCTGTGTTGTTGTTTGTTTTTTACATTTTTCTACAGTGTTAGTAATAGACACATCTGACAGATGCCTCTCCATTACTGTCACTGGGGCTTGGCGTCAGTCAGCTGTGTTTTTTATCACTACATGGCTGACAGTAACCAAGTGTCACAATTACGCCAGTACCCAATATACCAGGGATACCAGATCATCACATCAAATGGCGGACCATTTAATGTGATGATCTGCTTCTGGGGCAGCTTCAGGAAGCTACGGATGGGAATCAGTCGATATTCATGAACTTTCCCATCCTGCAGATGTTGGTTTTAACTTGGCTCTTTAAGAAAAATGGGGGAAATCCCATATCATATTTTTTTAAATAATTAGTTCTTTTTGAAAAATTTGGATTCTCCCCCATTTTCCATGCCCTGCCAAGGCAAAACCGCTGGCTGCAGACTGATACAATCCATGAATATTGGTCGTTTTTCACCCTAAAGATACTAGCTCGCAGCCACTTCAGAAGCGGACCATAATGTTAGATTGTCCCTGCTCTGATGGTAACCTGGCTCTTCCTAGTACCCTTGGTGCATTGAGTACTGGTGTACTAGTGACAAGGGGTTGGTGTCAGCCTTGTAGTGAAGAAAAACACAGCAGGCTGACTTAAAGCCCCAGTGATAGTAATGGAGAGGTATCTGCCAGATGCCTCCATTACTAAACTGTATTAAAATGGTAATAAAAAACAACACAGAAACAGAAAAATACCTAATTTATTTTAATTAACACTCCTTGTCACCAGCCCTCGTTGACCATTTTATTAATAGATGCAATGTGGGTCCAACGTAGTCCAAGGAATCAAATGTATTCCAAATGAGGACATTTTTAAAGAAAAAGAAACACTTCAAAACAACTTACTACTAAAGTCCATTCCCTATACTACATAAAAGTCATGACTGCAGCTTATTTTCTGGGGGTGCAGGGAATGGAGTATAGGACACTAATTTTTGGGGAGATGGTCCTATGTCTAGGTCAGGTGCCAACCCAAAATAACCTCCCCAACATACTGTAACCCCCTGACCATGCCTATTGCTCCATACCTCCCTACTCCCCCTATCACTGCATGGGGAGTTTGTGCAGAGGTAGGTGACAACTAGTGAGGTGCTGAAAAAGTAAGGAGTCTTAAATGTTTCTGCCATTAATTCTGCAGGTTCAAGTTGTGGCTGTAAGTCATTATGGCAGTCTGAAGCAGATGGAGAAGAAAAGGGAAAGTTAATGACTCTCATAAGAGAAGATGTCTCTTGTGAGTCACTTGGATGTAACTGCACTGTAATCACTTATATGTCTGCAGAGCCTGTGTACAACTTGTATCTGCCACTATCTGGTCACTGTATGGCATTAATTTATGTCTTAAGGGTGCCTGTGTACAGGGTACTACCCCCCTT
>JAODAL010061483.1:0-20295 GCA_025379985.1 Phyllomedusa bahiana | reverse complement strand
AATAGTCTATTTACCTTTTCCTACATGTTTAACGCTGATCAATGTGGCGGGAGCGCCCCTTTAAGCAATGGTTATTACCCAGTTGACAGCCCGCACCCTCATTAGCATCTCAGGCGCCAAAACCCTATGCACCAAACATTTTCCTTCAGATTCTATAATATTTTAATAAAAATTGCACTCGCTACCATTTCCAACCTCTGCTTGCTGTCAGCAAATAAAAACATCCTAGCGTCCAACCAGACCAGTGAAAATGTATCCCAATTGTGGTCAAAGATGGAGGGCTCCACCGCACAAGGCTGGGGATTCAGACAGAGTGTCTCAAATCACTGACAGCAACAGATTTCTTGAAATAGAAAGATTTGAAAGTATACATCTTAAATTTCTGCAGGGTCAGTCGCTCCATTGAAGTAAAAAGAAAAGTGGCAAGAAAGCAGCCAACAAAGTGTATAAGGGAGGCCTCTACTGGGAGACTGAGGACCCCCAGGCTCCTAAGAGGAGGTGGACCCCGCAGATACTGGACGGGGGTGACAGGACGCAAAGGAGGAGCCCCGACCTCTGATGCCCGTCAGAAAAACCCCCGAAATCCAGCTAGCTGCAGCCGGAGTGGCCCAAAATTGGGGGATCCCTGAGCGGCCTTCCGGGGGGGTGGGGAAAAAAATAAATTTTTTCCCCCCCCCCCCACACAACCCCCCCCCCCAAAAAAATTTAACACGGGGTATAGACTCCTAACGATGGGCCCCACTAATTTGAGTCGGCAGCGCGGCGGGGTCCACAGCGCGGCGCGCACAGCGGCGCTGCCAGGGGAGAGGCTCTATAGAAAGAGGCAGAATAATTCATGAGCAGCGACAGTGCAGAGCCGGACGCGTCAGCAGCAGAGCAACGCGGAACAGCAGAGCGGGGCCCGGGGTCACACCGCCACGGGTTCCCGTTCTGTAAAAAGAGGCGGCGCCGGGATCCGAAACGAGCGTCCGCGGTGTCCGTCACTTTGATGTGATAAAGGAATGGAGGATGGGTGACACGCCCCAAATTTTTTGGAAATGAGGACACCAACCAAGGACCAAGCAATGCCCAACTCACCCGTTTGGACCACAGCCTTAAAAATGTTTTCTTTTTCAGGGGAGCCTGTTTTTTCCAAAGCAGCTTGGGCCCCATTTCCCTGTTCAGGCTTGGGCGGTTCACAGCCGGCCCCGCTTCCTGTCAGGCTGTGGGGGGTTCACAGCTCAGGCCCCCCCTTTTCCTTTCAGGCTGTGGCGGTTCTAAGCTCAGGGCGCCCCTTTCCCCTTTTTTCAGGCTGTGGGGGGGTTCACAGCTTCAGGCGCCCGCTTCCCTTTCGGTGTGGGGGTTTTCTACAGCTTCGGGCCCCCGCTTCCTTTTCGGGGCTGGGGGGGTTTTCAAACCTTCGGCCCCCTTCCTTTTCAGGCTGTGGGGGGTTCTACGCTTGGGGGGCCCCGCTTCCCCTGTTTCAGGCGGGGGCGGTTCTACAGCCAGGCCCCTTTTCCTGTTCGGGCTGGGGGCGGTTCACAGCTTCAGGCGCCCGCTTTTTTCAGGTGGGGCGGTTCTACAGTTTTGGGCCCCCCTTCCTTTTCGGGGCTGTGGGGGGTTTCCCTACAGCACCCCGGGGGGTCCCGTTTCCCTGTTCAGGCTGTGGAAGGGGTTCTACAGCAGTCTCAAAAAAATATACAATTAGCCATAATAATTTTTTACGCTGGTAACTGCTAAAGCGGTTCCCAAAATACGGGGTTCTCCAAGCCCCACAATCTGTACTTTATCAAGCAATAGGGGGGCCCCAAGTAAATTTCAAAATTTAATGAAGCACTTTTAAAAATATAAAACCCCAACTTCGGGGCATTCGGCCGAATGCACACAAAACCCTTATGGGGACTAGAAGTAAAGCATTTCTCAGCTTTGTTGCGACCCCCCTCGTTCAGGTAATCCCTGGTCCGTTCAAGATCTAGGAGACCCAGGACCCAGAGGCGAGATGGCGCAAAATGGCAACTTGCGCACGCCCCAAGTGCTATTTTTGGGGGTGAACCCCCCCCCTTCCTCGGCACGAGCGTCACAGTTTTACAGCAGTTCCTTAAAAGGGGATGTATCGCTTCCTTATTGGGCTATTCAAAATTCTTTTAGCTTCCAGCTCGTAATCAGGGGGTTTCTTCCCCCCCAGCGGGATGAAATCACCCCCTTCACTTGGCCTGGACTCCCCCCCCCCCTCCCCTCTGACCCACATTCACTTGTCCTCTCTATCATTTAAAAAATTTATAAAGCTTATACAACCAAGGGCTGCATTCAATTAATCTGAGCACTGATTCTCCATGGAGAGTTTTACAGCTTTCAAGAACGCACGATCGCTCTAGCAGGAGAGTTGGGCACGGGGACAAAACTGCAGTTTTCCTTTGTACAATCTGCTGCACTTTTTCTTTGGGGGGGTGCTAAAATACACCTTTGGAATTTTTTTGTGAAGCCTTAGTGAAATTTCTTTTTCTTCTGCCTGTATAAAATGAAAAGACAGCCCCTAACTCTGAGTCAGACACACAGCTCCTTAATCGACCCAGGGCTGTACAGAATGTAAATGAGCCTCACTATGAATTGCAAGAGGAGGGTCGGGGGTTTCCCCCCCCCACTGGATATCATGTAAATAAAAACACAAAAAGGGGGCACTGTGAGAACAAGGCAGCTTTGCTAATGACATCCAATTGAAAAAGTTCTTGTTTTCACTGTCCCCTTATTCTGAAGACCATTTAATGAAACGATACAACCCCTTTAAGTAGGCTAAAACCATTAACCCCTTAATTCCCAAAAATAAAAACAAAAAGTAAAGACATTACCCTAGCATATCTGCAGGCTTCAGGGGAGCAAAATTTTTTTTTTTATTTCTGAAACCGGGGAAATCGCAAGCCTTATTATAGGAATATACGTAGATTGAGACTTTTTTTAAGGGCCCTTTGGGAAAACCGCAATTTAGTGCTGTGATCCAAAAGACTTCACGTTTTTGGGAAACTTAGTCCCAAAAATTATGCATTATTTTTGTTTTTTCATTAACTTTTTTCTAGGACACACCACTTTTTGGGGGGAATAGGTCATCCCGGCGCCTACAAAAAAAAAAAAAAGGTCCCCGGTTTTTTTCCCCCAAAAGGTTTTTTTTGGGGGGGGATAACTACCCTAATTAATCCACTTTATCCTCATAGGGTTGTTTGGGTTTTTTTCTTAAAGGCCCTCTTTGGCTGACTTTTGTTTGTTGATTCGAAGCCCAAATACCCCTTGAGTCTGCCCCTACAAAACCCTTCGCCCAAAAGGGGCCCAATTTGAGCATGTATATTACTCCCTTCGTTTTCCCCACATTTTGGGAAACCTTTGGGATTTTTATTTGGGTCCTTTAGAGGGGGGTTTATAGAAATCCCCCTTTTTAGAATTAGTGGGCCCAATTTCATACACCTTAACACGCGAATGGGGGCCTCTCTTGTAGAGCTTAAACGTTTTTTTTTCTTATTAGTTTCAGGTCGTTTAAGGTCTGCTGATATTGGGTTGTTCCCCCCAAAGTTTTTCCTTTTTCCCGGCACCCCCAAACCGGGGGGTGCTTTCTTAAAAGGGGTTTCCCCTACTCTCGTTCACTGCGTTTATCCCCCAAATTTTTCGTATTATCTCCCTTAATAAGACCAGCATTTTTATCATAAAACGATTTTGACGTGAATTTTTGGGTCCAGTCTCATTTTTTTTTTTATTATTGGGTTAAAGGGAAATTTTCTCCCAAAGGGGTCATTAACACACCCAATTCCTTTTTCCTAAGCCCCAAATCATCAAAAACCTTTCCGTTTTTAAATTTAAATGAATCCCTTTTTCTCCATAGCGGAAAAAATCCCTCTTTTTCGCTTGAACATTACGCCGAAGCCTTACAAACTGTGATTGGAAAATGCCTTAAATTTTGGGGGGGCATGTTGGCTACTATGAGTAAGAACTTTTTTACGATCTGTCTTTTTTTTGTATAGTTTTGGGAACAAACCATATTGTTATTTTTCTTGCCCCAACAGGGTAAAGATATGTTAAGTGTGTTAAACAAAGTCATAGTAAATTGAATCAACGGATGGATCCCTGCTAAGATGTGGGGAAAAAACCCCTTTAAAGCGCAGGGCCGAGCCGGCCCAAAAGTAACGGGAAAATTTCGTCCACAAAACCCGATACCCCCAAAAACAATATGGTTTATTGAATTTTTGAGGTGACCACGTATTTGTTCTCAAATGCTTGCATTAGAGGTTCGCAAAGTAGGCCCCACCGGGACCCCATCGAGGTCCCCTTTTTTTCTGAAAGGAACGGGTTGGGGTCCCCAAACGGAAAAATATTTTTTGGGTTAAACTATCCCCAACAAACCCATGAGAAACGCAATCTTTTCATTTTTTAGTTTTGCATCCGGGGAATAAAATACCCCGTATTATTTTCATCCCCTCCTCGAGGGGAATATTATAAATATGACTTTAGGGCCTCGTTCAAAAGGGCTTATTTTTTCCGGGGTTTGGGCCCCCCGAAACCCGCGCCGGTTTTGCGCTGCATTACGGCCCCCAACCCGGGGAGAAAAATAGGGTTAAATTTCCACTGCTCTCAAAGAAAACAGGGGATTTCCGTCGTTTCCTCCCCGCTCGCGAATCCGCCGCGGGGGGGAAAGGGGGACAGCACATTATTTACGGCGCGGACGCACCATAAAAAATGCGTTGTTATGGGGCCGGGGCGGCGCCCCCGCCGCGCTCCGGCCCCACCCCCGTTCCCCTTTTTCCGGCGGAATTTTTGAGTCAATAAGGCTCACAAATCCGGGCGGAATAAGCCGTGTGGGAAAACCCGGCCCCATGGGCTAAAAGTGCATAGCCAGGTGACTTCCGATACAGTGATTTCTTTAATTGCTCTTAGAAACTGGCCAGTTTCTGCAGCAGTGACTGCCATTTCGACTCCGACCGGCCGCTATGGGCTCCGACCGGCCGCTATGGGGCAACAAAACAGTCTTTCTCCCCCGACGGTTTCATACATAAGGCCCACTGGTGCCAATTAAAGGGCATTGGTTTTTTTTTTTGCTTATGGATGTCATAGTTGGGGGTTCACCCAGTAGGGGTGTAGCTATAGAGGGTGCAGGGGACCCAAAGACACCAATATTATAAATAGCACACGATGGGTAAGGGCCCCTTTTTATAATTTTTGGCCCTTTTGGGCCCCGGAAGATTTACGTTTCAAATGGATTTCATAGATCACCATGGCTGCCCCAATCCTCAGTTACCCCCATAAGGGTCAGCACGGGCCCGGTTCCCCCCCCCTTTCCCCCCCCCTTCTAGAGGAACCCCTGAATTGCACAAAAGGGGGGTCAAAGTCTTTAGCAGGGGCCCATCAGGAAGGGCCATATGGAGGAGCCATCTGTCCGGGGAGGACACCTGCTGCACCGACAGACGGGAGGCGGCACAGACGGCACAACCCAACGACTGACTGCTTAAAGGGGGTCTCCACAGAGAAGGGAGCAGGTCTTTATTTAGGAAATCCCGCGCAACTGCACAGCAAACAAAGAAACCTACAATCACCAAGAGGAGCTACAGAGAGAAGGGCGACCCCTGCAGGAGCTGCAATGGCAGAAGGATCCATCGCTCAGGTCTGGTTTCCTTTAAAAGGAAAAGACACGACTGACCAATAGATCCCGATATGGTTTTTTTATTTTTTGGTGATGGCCACGCATCTCACCCCGGGTTTTTTTAGACCCTGAAGAGCATTCCAGCCTCTGGCCCCTGCACTGCTGAAATTTAAAAAACATGGGAAGTGTCCCCTCGTAAGGGGAAAACTAAGAGGGCCATCGCTGCAGCAAGCGATAATAGCAGGCATACTGCTGAGCACCCAGCTTTCCCAGGAGCAGACAGACAGAAAAAAAATTTCCCAAAGGGCGGGAAATGGAGATGTACCCTGCAGTCCCCATGTAACATACAGATTAAAAAATGAAGCTGTAGGAGTTAGATAAAAGGATTTCATCACCCGCAGTCCCCATGCAAAAACCACAAAATAAAAACAGTTTAAGGGGGGGAGTATAGATACTGTACTAAAGGTCACTTGCAGTCCTATGTAACACTACCAACAACACAGTGACAACTCCATCTACAGATAATGTATGAGATTTTCACCTGAAAGGGCCCATGAAAAACACAAAAACAATGATAGCTGTAACGTTAAAAAATTAAATTTTGCAGAAGTTTCGGCAGTCCTATGTAATACTACAGAAAGCACAGTGATGGTTGTATAGATAATGTATGAGATGTCACATGCAGTCCTATGTAACAACCAATAACACACAGCGATAACTGTCTACACAATGTAGTACGTCACCTGCAGTCCTATGTAACACCACAGATAACTAATAACGCAGTATGACCAATGTAGTTGATGGAAACGGCAAGGGGCCTTTTGTAACACCACTTTTGTAAAATAGGGAAAAAATAATGTAGTAGAATTTTAACCCGTTACCCGCAGTCCCATGTAAGGGAAACCCGTTTATATCTACAAAATTTTTCTGTATTTTAGGTTTTTCACCTTTCAAATCCTATGTAAAACCACGGATAACAGTACAGATAATACAGTATGTGTTATTGCTGATGCTAAATATGACTGCAGGTAACCTATAAAACATTATCTGTACTCGGATATCAGTGTGTTATATCTATGGTGTTTTTTTTTTTTTTTTCCCAAAAAGGCCCGCAGGCCCCCAATAGTTTTTAAAGTTGGAAAACAATACAGTGTGTTATCATAGTGTTTTTAAAAGGACTTTCAGGTAACCTACACTACATTATCTGTACTCGGAGTTGTCAGTGTGTCATATTTATGGTGTTACAGAAGAGTCGTCTGCACACATAATGCAGCATGTTACTGAGGTTTAAACATGGGGGCTAAAGGGGTAACCTCATCATTTCTGTACCCCACATCATGGTCATATCTATGGTGTTACATAGGACTGCAGGCTATCAGTGTCCTATCTATGGTGTTACATAGGACTGCAGGCTGTGCATAATAATAACATTGTCTGCACACAATACAGCATGTTATGAGTTTTTACATAGGACTGCAGGTAACCTACAGTACATTATCTGTACTCTGAGTTATCAGTGTGTCATATATATGGTGTTATGTAGGACTGCAGGCTCCACATAGTAATAACATTGTCTGCACACAATGCAGCGTCTTATCTGAACATTTACATAGGACTGCAAGTAACCTACACTAGATTATCTGTACTTTGAGGTATGTGTGTCCTATCGATGGTGTTACATAGGACTGCAGGTAACCTACACTACATTATCTGTACTCTGAGTGGTCAGTGCGTCAAATCTATGGTGTTACAGAAGAGTTATCTGCACACATAATGCAGCGTGTTATCTGAACATTTACATAGGACTGCGGGAACCTACATACATTATCTGACTTAGGTATGTTTTCCCTATCGATGGTGTTACATAGGACTGCAGGTAACCTACACTACATTATCTGTACTCTGAGGTATGTGTGCCATATCTATTGTGTTACATAGGACTACAGGCTCCACATCGTAATATCATCTGCACACACAATGCAGCGT
The DNA here is from genome assembly GCA_025379985.1 of Phyllomedusa bahiana. Classification (NCBI taxonomy): domain Eukaryota; kingdom Metazoa; phylum Chordata; class Amphibia; order Anura; family Hylidae; genus Phyllomedusa; species Phyllomedusa bahiana. The sequence continues at coordinate 12,713 of JAODAL010061483.1, read as the reverse complement.
GTTACCTGAACATTTACATAGGACTGCAGGTAACCTACACTACATTATCTGTACTCTGAGGTATGCGTGTCCTATTCTATGGTGTTACATAGGACTGCAGGCTCCACATAGTAAGCAACGGGGCTCCCTCACCTACTGCAGGTTAAAACCTTTTGCCTATAAAAAAAAAACGCTCATGTAACAGGTGAAGACAAAGCCAGCGCGATGTCAAACCTGGCCGTTATCTGTGGCCTTACATAGGACTGCAGATAAATCAGTGACTTTGTACAATGGTGCAGAGAATCTGCCAAACACCACACTCAGCTCTGCTACATCCAAGTCCACACACACACACACAAAACCTGTAAGGGCGGAACATTGTCCCCCCCGTCCAATGCCCGGGCACCCTTGCCAATTCCCATGCACCCCCGGGGGCTACGCCTGGTGTGACGGAGGAGCCCGGCGCCGGAGCCCCCGTCCTCCCCACCCCCCCTCCGGCTCACCGTGGGGCGCCCGGTCCATGCACAGCCGCTTCCTGGCGAATATCTCCAGCAGGGCTCGGTTGCTGCGGCTCCGCTCCTCCGTGTCCCCGGGCCGGGCCGGCATTTAGGACGGGTCCCTGCAGAAGTAGAAGAGGCGAGGGTGTGCGAGCGGCGCCCGGCTCAGCTGCAGCGAATGGCTTTTGTTCCCCCCTCCGGTCAGACAATAGACCCCGTCACACAGTGCACAGGGCCCGGTCACTGGCAGATGGGGGGGGATGTATCCCAGCGCAGCGCTGGGGGGGTCAATAAATCTTCAATGGGACGAGACCCCCCAACCCCCACCTGGGCCCCCACGCGGGTATGATTTATTTGACTGGAAATTGTATTTGCTACTTAGGACCAGTTTCATCTTTCACTCGGGGACCCTCCATCTGTGCCGGATATTACAGGGAGGGGGCCGGGGCTCGCCTCCTTATAGAGATAACAGCTAAGGCAAGTTTTTGGAGGGGGGGGGGGGTTTAAGTGGAGGCAGATTATTTTTTATTCATCTTATACCTTTCGCTTTTTTTCAGGGGGGGGGGGTCGAGAGGGCGATTCATTTCAAATTAGAATTTTTTTTTTATGGGGGAGCATCTTTTTAATTTAGTTTTTTTAATTTTTTTATTTTCAAAGTCTATTTTTTTTTTAATCCGGTTTTCAGAGTCGCTCAGGTTATTTGATGGCGGAGATTTCGATTCTAAGGGTAAGTTCACACGGCGCATTGGGGGCACGTACTGTGCGCGTCGCAATACGCCGAGTGTTTTGGAAGCACGCGCTGATCAGCCGGCAACATTCACATGCATTGTCAGTGGCGCGAACAATTGACGTGCCGCTTAAAGGGGTTGTTTCACTACAATGATTCCTCCTACCTCAGTTCTCTTTTCTTGGTTTCAGTTTGAATTCAGGGGCGTGCTTACTGGATTCTACTAGGCTGCAGTAGAAGCCAGGTCTGTAGCTATAACGACCAGTGCTGGCAGCCTATCAGAAGAGATAGAATAGGTCTGTAGCTATAGCGACCAGCACTGGCAGCCTATCAGGAGAGATAGAACAGGTCTGTAGCTATAGCGACCAGCACTGGCAGCCTATCAGGAGAGATAGAACAGGTCTGTAGCTATAGCGACCAGGACTGGCAGCCTATCAGGAGAGATCAAACAGGTCTGTAGCTATAGCAACCAGTGCTGGCAGCCTATCAGGAGAGATAGAACAGGTCTGTAGCTATAGTGACCAGCACTGGCAGCCTATCAGGAGAGATAGAACAGGTCTGTAGCTATAGCGACCAGTGCTGGCAGCCTATCAGGAGAGATAGAACAGGTCTGTAGCTATAGTGACCAGTGCTGGCAGCCTATCAGGAGAGATTGAACAGGTCTGTAGCTATAGCAACCAGTGCTGGCAGCCTATCAGGAGAGATAGAACAGGTCTGTAGCTATAGTGACCTGAGGAGCTGATGCAGCCCATACAAGAGGGGATATCTAGGAATAGGTAGGACACTGTTAATGGACACATATTGCAAAGTGACTTGTTTTTGCAAGATCTTTAACATAAAAAGCAGCAATCTCTGTAGTGAGACAACCCCTTTAACTCCTCGGGCATACGATGCGTAATCCATAGCTCCCCGCGCGTACAATACAATCGTATCTTACGCCTGGGGAGAGAAGTGATATGTCAATTGTTCGCGCCGATTACGCGCCGCGGGTAATGCATGTCTATGGGGCTAGTGGGCTGGCCCCGCCCCCCACACGTGCTGTGGAATTACGCGCTAATCAGTGCATACTTCCAAAACACATGGCGTATTGCAGCGCGTACTATACGTGCCGAAATACACCGTGTAAACATACCCTAAGGCTATGTTCACACGGTGTTTTTCAGATCCGTTATTGGATCCGCTTTTCGGACCCAAAAAAAACATCTAACAAAGTGCAGTGTGATTTACATTCGTTTCAAAGTAAAAACCACAGCGCCGTTCAGACGAGTGATCGCTGCTGAGCATTTACTTGCGTCGTTTCGTTGCGTTTTTCGGATACGTTTTAAGAATTGACACGTTTTCCGCAAGTGAAATCCCCGTAGGAAACAATGGAGTGCGCTTTTGGAGCCTGAAAAACAGATCCGAAAACGCAACACACTTTTGGGTACGCTTTGGATGCGCTTTTGGCATCCGAAAAACGCACTGGATTAAATTTTGAATGTCTGTGATTTGAAAGAAAACGCATTGAAAAACGGATCCGAAAAACTCACGCAAAACAGATTAAAAAAATGCATTTGCAGATGTGTTTTTGGATTCGCTATTTGGATGCAGTTTTCAATGCGTTTTTCATGCAATGAAAAACGGATCCAACACGCTGTGCGGACGCACCCTTGGGGTATGTTCAGACGGCGTTTTTGGATCCGAAAATCGGATCCAAAAATGCTGCAGCAAGTGGATCTAAAACTGATCCAACATGTATCCATCACGCAGCTGCGTGTCTGGATCCGTGCTGGATGCCGCAGGATCGCACCCTATAGTTTATTATAGGGCTCCTGCTACGTCTTTCATACCAAGAAATGACATGGCAAATCTTAGAACGGATCCAAAAGACGCAGTGAGACTCATTAGCAGAGCAATTAATGCTGTACATTACTGCACAAAAAACACATAAAAAATGCACCGTGTGAAACAGGGCTGTGGAGTCAGAGTCGTCATAAAATGGACAGACGCCAAAAATATATAATAAGTTGGTCCAGTTAGTTCGATGCAAAGAGCAAGAGGAATTGGGTCCGGCCAGTGCTGCTGCTCCCATATCTTCAGTCTCATCACATGAGGAGTATAATTGATGACATGGAGCAGGCAAAGCACTGCCCCAGGGGAAAGATTCTGCTCCCAGGGCAAACAGATTTCAGCAAAATTTTTCACCTGCTTTCAAAGAAATAGAAGATCAACCATTCATCAAAACTGACTGTGGCTGAGGCAATTCCTTTATACCCTGACATTGTTAGAGATGTTGCCCCTGTGGTCGCCGCAGTTAGTGTAGAGAGGCCGTTCTCTAGCCTGGAAATAATGAGATCAGATGTGAGGTCATGTATGCAGGATCTGATGGAGGCAATACTATTTCTCAGAACAAATTCAGAGACTCCACAAATGTTCCTGCAGGGTTTTGCATATTTAAAAATGTTGTGTGTCCTAAAGTCATGTCCAATAAATATATTGTACACTGACAAGCAAAAGGGTAACAATGTTTTGAACTTGTGACTTTCAGGCTCCATATCTCTCCATCCACTACAGCTTTGTACATGAGGCTACTGTAATTTTATATACACTCATCTTACATATCTTATACATAAATGTGACTTGCAAGTATTTAGCATCTGCTTAGTTCTGCAGATTCTTTCCTGTAACTGTATTGTTACTGTTTTGCTCCTATAATAAAAGTGTTAATTTTTATTATTTTGTTAGTGTTTTGGAAATCCACCTTTGGTTTTCAGCACTGCCTGAATCCTTCTGGGCTCTGGATCAGATTCAAGCAGGTCTTGACTAAAATCTGATCCCAGGCCTCTTCTACACATTCCCAATGTTGGTGCAGACTGGACTTGGATACAAATACAGATTTTTCTTCAACTCTCCCCACAAGTGTTCAAAAGATCAAAACATAGTTACACTTTTGCTTGTCAGTGTCTGTTCTACCTAAATAGCTTGATTATTGTATCATAAGGTGATAAACAGCCAGATGGGACAATTTTACTACAGTAAAGTTATCACTTAAACATGCGCCGTGTATGAAGGAGTCGGAGTCAGGAGTCTGAGTCGGGAGTCGGAAGTTTGGGAAATTGAGGAGTCGGGGCTTTGGCTTGCCGACTCCACAGCCCTGGTGTGAAAGCACCTTTATTCTGCTTTACTGGTGGGGGGGGAATGTGGGGTGAAAGAATCCCAATTGGATTTCTTTACTGAGGGACCTTTTTGTTTGTTTTAAGTGCAGGTCATTTTCTTTCTATTCTTTTGTTGCAGATTTTTCTCCTTTTTTGTTTTTGGTCCTGGTGGGCCGATTTGTTTCTAATTTGATTTTTTTAAGATATTTTTTTCTATTTCCCAATTTGTATTTAATTTTTTGAAATTTGTTCTTATTGCAGAACTATTTTCATGGTGGAAGTGTGTGTGTATATATATATATATATATATATATATACACACACACACATCTCTCTAATTCTATTTTTATTGCAGTCAGTTTTGATTTTGAGGCAGAGGTGTATTTTTTTTTTCTTGTATATTAGTTGGGGTTCATACAGGACGAGTTATTTCTACTGTGAAATTTAGTACTTTTTTGGGGTTGGGGTTCATAGCGAAGCGATATTTGGATCTTTATTTTGAATTTTGTGGTCGTTTATGTTTCATTTTTATATAAGATTACAGTATATTCTTTATGCGTTTTTGCTTATACTTTGGCAAGTTACATTAGTAATTTTTTTTTTTTTTTGGGGATATGTAAGAAAACGCTAAAAAAAAATAATAATTTAAAGAACAGAGCATAATCCACATCCAAAGCGCACTTTGACGCACGTCCTAATGTATATGCGGATTTTGCAGCTTTTGGGATGCGACTAGCCTCATCTTCATTTGACATCTCAGACACTGAAATCAGGAAGTAATGCATCTTCTATTGTGGACTGGAAACCAGCGGGAGAAAAACTGTACCACGGCACAGATCTCTGATATAAATGAACAGAAAGTAGATTTGGATGAGAACCTGCAGAGGATTCCACATCAAAATCTGGTGTATGAACCTATCCAATGGCCCCCAAAAGTGATGGCTTAGAATAGAGAGCCAATCTTGCTTGCACACCACTCTCCTTTCTGTGCTATGGGAGTTCCCAGTACAGGGGAGCGCTGTGTTCTCTCCATTCTGTTCTATGGGAGTCTGGGGGAGCGCTGTGTTCTCTCCATTCTGTGCTATGGGAGTTCCCAGTACAGGGGAGCGCTGTGTTCTCTCCATTCTGTTCTATAGGAGTTCCCAGTACAGGGGAGCGGTGTGTTCTTTCAAATTTGTTCTATGGGAGTTCCCAGTACAGGGGAGCGCTGTTGTTCTTTTCCCTTCTGTTCTATGGGAGTTCCCCGTACAGGGGGCGCTGTGTTCTCTTTCTGTGCTATGGGGAGTTCCCAGTACAGGGGAGCGCTGTGTTTCTCCCTTCTGTGCTATGGGAGTTCCCAGTACAGGGGAGCGCTGTGTTTCTCCATTCTGTTCTATGGGAGTTCCCAGTACAGGGGAGCGCTGTGTTCTCTCCATTCTGTTCTATGGGAGTTCTCCGTACCGGGGAGGGCTGTGTTCTCCATTCTGTTCTATGGAGTTCCAAATACAGGGGAAACGCTGGGGTTCTCCATTCTATTCTATGGGAGTTCCCAGTACAGGGGAGCGCTGTGTTCTCTCCAATCTTTTATCTGGGAGTTCCCATAACAGGGGAGCGCTGTGTTCTCCATTCTGTTCTATGGGAGTTCCCAGAAACAGGGGAGCACCGTGTTTTCCATTCTCCTCTATGGGAGTTCCCAGTACAGGGGAGCACCGTGTTCTCCATTCTCCTCTATGGGAGTTCCCAGTACAGGGGAGCACCGTGTTCTCCATGTTGTACTATGGGAGTTCCCAGTACAGGGGAGCGCTGTGTTCTCCATTCTCCTCTATGGGAGTTCCCAGTACATGGGAGCGCTGTGTTCTCCATTTAGTTCTATGGGAATTCCCAGTACAGGGGAGCGCTGTGTTCTCCATTCTGTTCTATGGGAGTTTCCAGTACAGAGGAGTGGAAGGTCTGGTCATAGTCAGCACTCCCATAGAACAGAATAAAGGATCGTGCGCAAGCGCCACCTTCTCTATGTTCTGAATGGAGGCTTTCTGGGACCCGCATCTATCATACTTTGAGGGCATGCTGTATCTATAAGCTTTCAGAGTGCAAGATGGGAAAACTCCTTTAACTAGAGCAATTTAAGATTTCTTCACATAGATTTCTATCAACACTTTATGTAAATCATCGTGAACACGATGCGAGATTTCACTCCCAATATTGTTAATAGGTAACCGCGCTGTAGCTTATGTGCATATTCACCACCACAGATATAAAATCTGCAATGTAAAAAAAAAACAAAAAAAAAAAAACACAGAACCGACGCGACCTTCCTTGAATGCAGAATCACGTCAGACCTGGGGTTGTTTATCCAACCTGTTCACATTCAAAGCTGCAGCAGCGAAGTCCGCCGCACTCCAGTGAAAGCCTGCGGCACACACCGGGGGCGTCACCACTGACTTCTGCCACCAATTCCACATTCCATATTCGCTTTTATATTTGTGCAGGTAAAATCTTTTCTTCAGAATTTATTTTACCTTTCAGGTGTTTTTTCCAGGGCTGTGGCGTCGTCAAGCCAAAGCCCCGACTCCTCAATTTCCCAAACCCCAGACTCCCGACTCCCTCATACACGGCGCATGTTTAAGTGATAACTTTATTGTAGTAAAATGGTAACATCAGGCTTTTTATTACCTTATGATACAATAATCAAGCTATTTAGGTAGAACAGACACTGACAAGCAAAAGGGTAACAATGTTTTGCTCTTTTGAACACTTGTGGGTAGAGGTGAAGAAAAAGCTGTGTTTGTATCCCAAATCCAGTTGCACCAACATTGGGAATGTTTAGAAGAGACCTGGAGGCAGATTTTGGTCAAGACCTGCTTGAATCTGATTCAGAGCCCGAAGGATTCAGGCAGAGCTGAAAACCCAAAGGGGGATTTTTCCCAAAAACTAACAAAATAATAAAAAGTAACATTTGATTTTTAGGAGCAAAACAGTAACAATGCAGTTACAGGAAAGAATCTGCAGAACTAAGCAGGGTGCTAAATACTTGTCAAAATTTATGTATAAGATGGTAAGATGACTGTATATAAAATTACAGTAGCCTCATGTACAAAGTGTAGTGGATGGAGAGATATGGAGTCTGAAAGTCAAAGTTCAAAACATTGTTACCCTTTTGCTTGTCAGTGTAAAATATATTTATTGGATATGACTTTAGAACACAAAAAAATTGTAAATATGCAAACACTGCAGGAACATTTGTGGAGTCTCTGAATTTGTTTGAGAAAAAGTATCGCCTCCCTCAGATCCTGCATACATTTACCTCACATCTGATCTGATTATTTCCAGGCTAGAGAACGGCCTCTCTACACTAACTTGGGTTGGGGGCAAAGCGGTGACCACAGGGGCAACATCTCTAACAATGTCAGAGTATAAAGGAATTTCCTCAGCCGCAGTCAGTTCTGATGAATGGTTGATCTTCTACTTCTTTGAAAGCAGGAGAAAAATTTTGCTGAAATCTGTTTGCCCGGGGGCAGAATCTTTTCCCTGGGGCAGGCTTTGCCTGCTCCATGTCATCAATTACACCCTCATGTGATGAGGGAAGATTGGGACGTCCCCACTCCCCCGGACCAATTTTCATTTTGCGCTTTGCATGGAACTAAGGGCCCACTTATTATATTTTTGGGAGTGGAGTTGGTCTTTTATCCCCTCAGACCCCACCGACTCAGACTCCCACCATAGACCCCACCGACTCAGATCCCCCGACCCCCGATCCACCGTCGACTCCCCCGATCACCCCCCCTGGACTCCCCCGACCAGACTCCACCGACTCAGACTCCACCGACTCAGACTCCACCGACCCAGACTCCACCGACCCAGACTCCACCGACCCAGACTCCACCGACCCAGACTCCACCTATCAGATCCCCCGGGGACTAAGACTCCCCCGATCAGCTCCCCCGATCAGACCCACCGACAGACCCCACCGATCAGACCCACCGACTAATCACGACTCAGACCCCCCCGGGATCGACCCAGTCAGATTTCCACCGACTCAGACTCCACCGACTCAGACTCCACCGACTCAGACTCCACCGACTCAGACTCCACCGACTCAGACTCCACCGCCCTGGTTTTTTTCATCTGTAACGTCCCCGAGAACCTGAACCCGGAGCTCAGATAAGAAGTGACAGAATTTGATCAAGGCCACTAAGTCATCAAGTTGGCCGTGCTGGTAATCCAGGAAATCCAATCCATCCTCTCCTCGGCCACAAGCTACGTGGACATGACGGACCCCCCACCACCACCATTAGCCTTGTCCTAGATTCCCAGTGTAGAACGTGTGACTGCCAGAAGCCGGAGCGTCCCGGAGGGCAATGAGACCATTAATGCTGCAGCTGACCCCGGGCCCCGGCTCCAAAAAATGAGAGGACGCAGCAGCGACAACGAGACGCGAGGGGGGGGCCAGCGGCCCCCTGGGACCATCACTGCTGACATCTGGCTGCACCCCAACACATCTACCCGTAGGTGCTGGCATATCGGAGCCCAACAGCCCGGAATGGGACACGTACAAGCATGACTGGACCCCATGGTCTGTCCCCTACTCACTGCTAACAATCTAGAATTTGGGAAGAGGAGAATCCGGTACCTGAGATCGACGCTCAAGGGAAGGAATAAAGTAACCCCCTTAATAACCACATTTTGAAAAACCGGGAAGACTTTCCATCCCTAATACCCCCCCGGCACTCTGCCATGGAGAGAGGGGGCTTTTCCCCTCTACGACAAAAGTCCCCTGAGCAGGTCTAGCTCACTATAAACCGGGGGAGATGGCCGCACTTGTGTAGATCCCCCCCCCCCCTTATTTCTAAGGGCAGTTCCATATGGAACTGAGTTTTTCGGGAGCCCCTTAACAGGAGAGGGGGAGGGTGCGCGCTGGCAACTCCTGGGTTTTAGTGACTTGCCTAGGGAACGGGGAGACCGCTTGTACAGCTCTGTCCATGGGAGATTCAAATAAAGCTGTGCTCAGCGTTATTTGAAAACCATAGCATGAGTGGGGGGAAACGGAGGGGAAAAAACCCATCACCTAAATTTTTGGGGCGAGTTAAAGAATAAGCCTGGCTCCGAAGGATAAAAAGATGAAGGGGGGTTTTTAAGGGATTGTCTCACCAGGCTGTTCAACAGAGATGCAGCAAGCTTGAAGCTCCCACTTCCTGCTCCGGCTGTGGGTCGTTCTATAGCTGCAAGCTCCCACTAACTCTTCAGGCTCCCACTTCCTTGTCAGAATGTGGGCAGGCCTACAGCTTCAGGCTCCCACTTCCTTGTCAGAATGTGGGCAGGCCTACAGCTTCAGGCTCCCACTTCCTGTTCATGCTGTGGGCAGTTCTACAACTTCAGGCTCCCACTTCCTGTTCATGCTGTGGTCAGTTCTACAGCTTCAGGCTCCCACTTCCTGTTCATGCTGTGGTCAGTTCTACAGCTTCAGGCTCCCACTTCATGTTCATGCTGTTTGGGGGTTTCTACAGCTTTTAAGGCTCCCACTTCCTGTTCATGTTGTGGACAGTTATACAGCTTCAGGCTCCCATTTTTCCATTCAGAATGTGGGCAGTAATACAGCTCCAGGCTCCAACTTCCTGTTCAAACTGTGGGCAGTTCTACAGCTTTAGGCTCCCACTTACTGTTCAGGCTGTGGCCGGTTCTACAGCTTTAGGTTCCCACTTCCTGTTCAGGCTGTGGGCGGTTCTACAGTTTTAGGCTCCCACTTCCTGTTCAGCCTATGGCAGTTCTACAGCTTCAGGCTCCCACTTCCTATTCAAGCTGTGGGCGGTTCTACAGCTTCAGGCTCCCACCTCCTGTTCAGGCTGTGGGAGATTCCACAGCTTCAGGCTCCCACTTCCTGTTTAGGCTGTTGGCGGTTCTACAGCTTCAGGCTCCCACTTCCTGTTTAGGCTGTTGGCGGTTCTACAGCTTCAGGCTCCCACTTCCTGTTCAGGCTGTGGGAGATTCCACTGCTTCAGGCTCCCACTTCCTGTTCAGGCTGTGGGTGCTTCTATGCTTCAGGCTCCTACTTCCTGTTCAGGCTGTGGGGTGTTCTACAGCTTCAGGCTCCCACTTCCTGTTCAGGCTATGGGTAGTTCTACTTCAGGCTCATTGGTAGCTATGGGCAACAAGGACAGTCTTACTGCTAGACCGTTTTCATACATAGGGCCCGTAGTGCCAGATGTCCCCACAGATGACTGCTGGGAATCTCGGTATTGGGACACTTTGGGATCCACTTCTTGTCAAGAGACCCTTGCATAACAAGCAGGGACTGTCAAAGGCCGAGAACCCCTTTAATATCCGCCAATACTCAATTCAAGATCACTGCTTACTGTCATTGAAAGCAAATATTTACAGGAACATAGACTCCATTCTGACCCAACACGTATAACATCGGACAGCTCAGCTTAGGATCCTCGTATCCAGCAAAGTGATCCCACCGGGAGTGACACCGATACCAGAAAGATTAGGTTTCCATAATCAATAAGGGAGCCAGATGAGTGAGCGGGGGCATCTACCCCACAGGGATCTAAAATACTGGAGCAAGCTCTCAGCTTTCCAAAAAATGAATTAGATGAGAAGAGGAAAGTTTCCAGTCACTGACAGCAAGAGGTCTTAAAGGGAACCTGTCACCTAGGTTATGCCCCCCTTGCTGAGGGCAGCACAAGATAGTGTCAGACCTGCTGTTCCCAGCACTGTGTCCCTTATTCTGTAAGATGCTGGCGTTTTAGAGCATTTACCCCTCAAGTCTTATTCATGAGCAGGTGTTAGCCCCGCCCACCAAAGGCTAGCTCCGCCCACTGAGTTATTCACACGTTTCTACCTATTCAAAGTAATAGGTTTATCAGTTGAGGTGGGCGGGGCTAGCCTCCGATTGGCCGGGTTTGAAAAAAACTGACTCTTTGAAGGACTCTTCTGGCTGAAAACGGCAGATTTGAGCATTAAATACACGAAAGATCCAGCATCTTACAGAATAAGGGACACAGCGCTGGGAAAGCGGGTCTACACTTCTCTCCCCCCCTCACAACATAAAAATTTTACGCCCTTTAAAAAAAACTTTAAACGCACACCGCTTGCAATATAAGTTAATAAAAAAATCCTTAGAATCGGAAACTGACCCCAGGGGGGGCTTATTACAGATGAGGTGTCGCTATATTTGGGGGAGGAGAGGAATAGAGCCCGGCAGGTGCAGGGTCGGGTTTTGGCATCCGATGGGGACCACTAAAAAAGGGGTCATGTGCACGTCGTTTTGGGGGGATTTGAGTGTTGACAGGAGGCAGCGAGGCGCGATCATCTGCAGGATTAGCAAACGGCAGAGTACGGGCTGCAGAGCCCAGGAAATAATCAAAAAAAAAAAAAAAAAGAAAAAAAACTCTTCTTTCAGTTTTGATCAAAACAAGAGGATTTTCTGCTGTTCTTCAACTTTTCAATCAAATCTATAATGAAAAACTAAACCCCCCGAATGGTTTTACCTGCCAGGATCCAAAACACCGGAACATTACAGGACAATACACTGCACAATAACTACAAAAATAAAGGCAGACGAGTGTCCCGTCCCCCCGCAAATCCGGGGGATTATATATAAGTGTCACACAGCGCCATCAAGAGGACATTTGTAGATATTGCATCATAGCCAAACCAACAGCCATTGTAAAACTGAACTAAGCTACAGCACAACGCCAAAGCCAAATGCTCCAAATGCCCAAAACCCGAACAATGTTCCCAAACCACAAATTTACAATTAATTTAACAAACCAGAATGCTCAATTATAAAACGATACCACACCCCAGTATACTAGAAAATAATATTAAAACGGCTCCCCATGTACAAGAATAAAACTTATAATATGTCCCCCATTCAAAGATTTAGCCTTATTAATACTGCTCCTTGTACAAAAATATAACTACTATAAAACTCCTCATTACAAGAATAAACTACTTTAAAAAACTGCCCCTATGACAAAATTTAATGACTATAAAACTGCCCCCCTATTACAAAAATATAACTACTATAAACTGCCCCTATGTAAAGAATATAATCTAAATATGCTCCTAGTTAAGAATATAACTACTATAATACTGCCCCCTATGTTAAGAATATAATACTATAATACTGCTCCTTTTTATAAGAATTATAAAATTTTATAATACTGCCCCCTATGTGAAGAATATAACACTATAATAGTCCATTACCCGAAAATTTCTACTATATACTGCCCTATAATATAATTAGCTACATAACACGCCCCCGTACAAGAAAATAAATACGATAATACGCCTCTATGTACAAAATATTAATACTTAAAACTGCCCCCCTATGAAAGAAATAATATATAATACTGCCCCTATGTACAAAAATATAACTACTATAATTGCTCC